>BSBK01007412.1:0-164753 GCA_027943335.1 Chamaecyparis obtusa | reverse complement strand
GATTTACCCCAATCTTGGGTAAATGCACCAAGTTGTAAAGTCCACACAAAAAAACTACATGCTGGTCCTCCTGACTCAACTAATCATACAATGCTAATACCTAGGCTAGCCTCGGAGATTTAAACAACACAACACTGAAATCAATCTGTACAACAAAAAATTAGGGTAGTATGTCAGCATCAGGTAAGAGAAGTTGGCCAAAAAAATGCTCAAAGTT
The DNA here is from genome assembly GCA_027943335.1 of Chamaecyparis obtusa. Lineage (NCBI taxonomy): Eukaryota > Viridiplantae > Streptophyta > Pinopsida > Cupressales > Cupressaceae > Chamaecyparis > Chamaecyparis obtusa. Next base: position 164,536 of record BSBK01007412.1, on the reverse strand, counting down.
TAGAAAAACAAGTGTACTTGACTCAAAAATTAAAAAAAGACCAAAGGCGATTCTGGAATCCCAAATTTGGACTTAGAAATCTGGGATGTGATCCAAAACCTAGATGCGATTCTAGAAATCCTTTATGCGACACAAGAAATCTAAGATGCATTCCAGTATCCTAGATACAACTCTGTACCTAAGAATTATGAAAAAAATTGAATTTTCTTTGAATTTCCCAAATGCAAACCGCTAGGGTGCGATCTACGAAATCCAAGATGCAATTCAAAATGCAGGAGGCAAAATGGGTTTAACTAAATGCGATCCTGCATACAGGATGGGATGCAAACCTGAATTCCCTATAAAACACTAAAAAATGTATGAAATTTAAATTTTTCAAATTGACAAGGCTTGTTATCGGATACTCATAAGTGGTGTGTAATGCCTGGTCGGTCATGTAGCCTAGCCATCTTGAATTGGTCCTTCTCCATTGGACCTATTTAAGCCTCCCAGGAGCCCTAGAACCCTAAAGGACATTAATGCTAATACATCATAGAGGCTTAATATCAGGACCAAAATTGAAATAGGTGATTTATATCACTTAGAGGCAATAAAAATAGAGTTCTAAAGAAAAGTCAACTTTCAAAATGTAGAAGTCAAATGTGGTCAAATTATAGTCAAACAGGGGTAAATTAAGTAGAAACGCTATCACAAGCAAGGTAAAATTAGTATAGTAATAATTCTCAGTCAAATCAATGGTTAACATCAGTTAAAGTTTAGTCAAATGCACATGTTAAGGGCTGAATAAAGTGCAATTAATGCATAGAAAGCTTGCCAATAGCTATAGAAAGTGGTTTTCTTCACTAAAACATCAAATTTTTATGCCAGGATATTACTTAAACATTAGTCAAACTTGGTCAACTCTCTCAAATTCTTGTCAAACTTGGTAAAATAGTACTTCTAGGGCACTAAAATTGATCTAAATGGCTTAAAAACACTTTCCAATCGGTTTACACTTGATCCTAATTCATTCTAATCAAGATGATTCTTCATAAATGCTTGAAACTAATGATTTTATTCAAATTTTGTCTGATTTTGGTCCCGAGGGGGCATAATCATGCAAAAATCCAATGCTTTGAATCAAATTCTTCAACACTATGGGGCATGACAGTTTTCTTCAATCAAGTTGAAATTGTTAAAATTGAAAATTCTTTTCAAAATCTCCTATTGATCTTCATTCAATCAAGCTCAAAGTCAATATTGTCAATTCTTGTTCAATCAAATTCAGAATTGATAGTTCCTAATCAAGTAGGATTTCATTCAATCAAGCTCATAATTCTTTTATCAGACTTTGTTCAATCAAGCTCAGAGTCAGTATTGTTAATTCTTGTTCAATCATGTTCAGAATTGACAACTTTTAAATCAAGTAAGATTTCATTCGATCAAGCTCGAAATTGTCAAATTCAAAGTAGTTCTCATTTTTGCTCTATAAATCTTTCAGAGTAGTTCTCGCTGCTCTATAAATCTCCTAGATCATACTCTGAATCAGATTTTCTTTGAATCCCTGTGTTGTTCACAAAACAATTCAAAGAGGGGCAAATGTAATCACCTATAATTGGGCTAATAGAACCTAAGGTCCTATTTGTCCATAATTCAGAATATAACCTTGATTATGTTAATTCAATCCTTGATTATTAGCATAAGTCCCAAAAATTCAACAAAGTCCATCAAATCCTAAATCAAGCATTCATCACCTAAGGTTGTTGGAATCATTTGTCATTGCACCAAAAGCTCAAACTATCAATGCCCGATACAAATGTCAAATTTAACCTGATCCATGAGAGGTAGTTAAGCCATGTCATGAATCTCCAAGGAGGTGCTAACCACCAAGTCAGAAAACTCCCCCTCAGCACCGACTAAGCCTTCAGCACCCACTGAAGGGAGACTCGAACCCGTGATCCAAGGCTCTGATACCAATTGTTGGAATCATTTGTCGTAGCACCAAAAGCTCAAACTATCAATGCCTGATACAAATGTCAAATTTAACCTGATCCATGAGATCCGGTTAAGTCATGTCATGAATCTCCAAGGAGGTGTTCACCGCCAAGTCAAAAAAGGTTTGAAGCTAAATCAAAACAATTAACTCTAGGCATATTTAATTAATTCAATTCCACCAAATGCCTAGCTTGAGTTATTAATTAAATGAAAATCATAAATACATCCTAAATGAAACAAACACAATAGACACACTCTAATGATTAGGAGGCCTTCACATGGATCAAGGATCAAGCCAAGATGCATCTCAACCACTCTTCATGGATGCAACACAGCCATTGAATTCCTTCAAACTTCTATAAAATAGAATTTTCAAAGGCTTCTTTCTCTCTAGCTTCTTGATATTTTGAATGCTTAGACACTTCTTTCACATACTTGAACTTTGAGGTTTCATAATCTTTGATTATTGAACTCTCATGCTTGGACAATTTGTTCATTAATGGTTTAAATTGATAATTGTTTTCATATTTTCATGCTTAGTTAATCATAGAACACTTCAATTTGGTGAAAATGGAAAGAAGCTAGGGATTCATGCTTAATTTGAAAACATTTTATAGATCTAGTTGATTTCATGCATTTACTCTTGAATCTCTCATTTTAGTGTAGATTATCACTGTTTAAGGGTCAAATTTAGGAGTAATTAACCCCTTATTTCGTACTTGCACTAACTAGAGAGCAATAGGTGTTAGTTCTTTCAATTAAATTCTTATTTTCTCTAACAAGTGATGTTGTTATCCTATTGAAGTGTTGTGTCGCAAGTCACAAATTGACACACACACTATCTTTTAGCAGTGGTAAGGTTACATTAGATGACATTTTTAGCTCTCAAAGACCGACCAAAGATAAAAGAGGTGTTGGCATGCAATCTAATCTAAACTCTTCATCATCCAAAAGTAGTCAGCCTACTCCTAACAAGGTAAATAAACTATTCTTCTATGGGTACTATTAGTGTAGTTAATTATTCCTAATTACACTTCACTTAATTTTACTTAGGTTAATGCATTGCATAGTAGTTTTTGATTGAGACACCTAGGAGTGTGCACATCTATTAAGCACATGGTGTAGGAGAAATTCCACTTAAGGTGTGATAGTTATCTTCACATACCTCGTTGTGTGTGAGATCCACCTTTCATGATCTTATCACATTATCATCCTAATCCATTGCAGATACTTTATTGCATAATGGAGGATGATCCACATTTGGTGGACATGTGATTACACCTAGCATAGGTGATAGCTTATCAACTCCTTATCATTCTCTCTTATTGCCTTACCTATATAAGGACGCCTATTATGTAATCATTTCACATATTGAACATTGAACATTCATCAATTCAATCAAGGTGAATTCATTGGATCTATTCAATCCATATTGCATTCATATTTCCTCTCTTGTGCTTTTTCTCAACCTCTAGATCCTTCGTTCAATATTTTCTATTTGCAAATTCTTACATGGTATCAGAGCCATTGAACCATTTAGATCAACCAATTTGAAGAGATCTTGATGCAAGTTTTTAAGGTCCAAATTTTAGATCTAAGAACCAGAATGTGATAGAGGTGTCTTAAAGAAGATCTGACCTCACCATTGCATCTAGGAGGCTGTTTCAGTTAAAATCAACTATAAACTCACCCATATTCGGTGAAAGTCCAATTCAAGGAAAAAAAAATTTGCAAATCGAGCCATACGGCCTGATCTACACCTTCGCTATAAGATAATAGCTAAGTGCATGCAATCAAGCCCAAGCTGGCCCTTCTAATTTCTTTAAATGGGGAGCCTCTGCATATATTAAGGGTATTAAAACCCTTTCTGCTACAAATGTGGGATTAAAATCCCACAGCTCACCACTTCTCCAGCACAGTCAACATCGGCCATCGCCACTCCATAGCTCCTACTAGCCTCCTCTTCTGACCACCGCCATTGAGCACCGTTGAAGACCGATAGAGAAACTCCCTGCCAACCTCCTACTGCTCTACTCCCCGGTAGTGCCACCGCGACCACCGCTCCATGGCTGCACGCAGTCAGCTGCCACCTCTGCAGTCCACCGTGATCTGTCCCCACCACACGACACACCACACAAGGCTGCCCAGTTAGCATACCAACCACCGAGTTAGCTCCCAACGTGATGCCTATGACTAAGACATGTCAACCAATCTGTACTATACAGATGTGTATGGACAACCCAGTCAACATCCACATCAGCCAAGGCCACATTTTTTGCTTACATCATCTGAGCTGGGAGCTTAAATTTGACAGTCATCTAGCTATCAAAATAGGGGAAAATTGGCTTTTTGAGATGATTGTAGGACCGTCAAATTTAACCTAGTGGTTTGCTAATGTCAGTGTGTTTGGAGATTTCTCAGCCTTCACCATATGCATTTTTTATTTGATAGTCCAACTTTGAGGGGCCATAACTTGGTCATCCGGGCTCCAAATCAGGCACAATTTTTTTTGAAATTGGGTAGAGTTTCTTTAGCTTTCTAGTGGTCTGTTGATTTTGCATTTTGGTTGCCTGATTTGTCAAAAATTTTAGATTTTGTTCCTACCTTTTGCAACTTCCAAGGCTTCGTTTGGGCACATACAGTAACATTTTGAGGTGATTTTTTTTTTAAAGTGCATGATTTTTCATCTACTTTCTAGATCTGCAATCAGATTTGAGTGATTTTGGGTACACATATAACTTTCAGAAATAGGTCATTTTGGGGCTATAATTGCACTTGGTTAATCTTTGGATTTCAGTTTTCTGATTTGCATCAGTCATTTGAAGGAGTTATCAGTAGTTATCAGTCATTATTTTGTTGCAATATGGATAATTCAAAGGTTAAAATCCCCACTCCATATAACTACCATGAATGGAAAGTATCTTTACGTGATCATTTGTTGAGTCTTGGATTGCTTAGAATGACTCTTGGGTAGGATCAAGAACCTGAAACAGATGTTGTAGAAAGGCAAAAATAGTTTGATCAAAGGGATAAAGCACTTGGCTCTCTTATATCATCCATCTGTCGTGACATGCTCTTTCATATTGAATCTTGCACACATCCTCATGATGATTGGATCACATTGGAAGGACTCTTTGGTAAACCTGATAGGATGAGGAAATTTAGATTAGAGAATGATCTCATAGGTCTTAATTCTAGTGATTTTGACAATATTCAAGATTTCTTCTATAATTTCAATTCTATTAGATTGGAGCTTTCTTCATGTGGCATTGTTAAAGGGGATGAACAATTGATCTTTTCTATTCTTTCCAAGCTTGGTCCTAATTATTTTATCTTTGTTTCTACATTCTATGCTACTATGGATGCTCTTGGTAGTGCATACAAATTGCAATCTCTTGACGAATTTGCAATGCAACTCACAAGGAAACAAGCAAAGTTGGCACACATGGGTCAGTTGAAGCCTTCCACACATTGAGCATTGATTGCAAGTGAGTCTACATTAAAGGCTTCTAATGGAAAAGGAAAGAAACAAACTAAAGATCCTAAGCCTCATGACAAAGGTAATGAATCTTCTTCACAAAAAAGTACTAACTCTAAGTCCTCTTCAAGAGAGGAATCATCTAAAAGAAAGAGAAATAAATGTGCATATTGTCAAAAGTTAGGACATGATGAGTATAAGTGTTTTCAAAAGAAGATTGATGAGCTAACTCACATTATTCAGAAACACAACATTAATTTTCCCTCATTAGTGTCTGCTCCTTCTTCTACACAATCGGAAACTTCTACATCTACATCATCATCCAAAGATAAAGGTAAAGGACAAGCACTCTTGGCTTCCACACATCCTGAGCAAGGTAAATGGCTTCTTGATTCAGGTGCATCACATCATATGGCATCCTCTATGGATATGTTTTCTTCTTTTGAACCTTGTAATTATCCTAATATTTTGATGGGTAACAATACATTCATGAGAGTTTGTGGGAGAGGTTCTATTCCTATGGGAGAGGGGACATTTAATGATGTTCTTTTTGTACCATCCTTGACCACTAATTTGCTTTCTATTTACCAAGTTAAACATGGGGAATAAGGTAAAATTGTTGAGTTCACTCCTGATTATGTCTATATTAGGGACATGGAGACTAGAGATGTCATAGCTATGGGAGTTGTTGATCATACACCCCATTCGTATTCTTTTTCTAATTTTGTTGATAATGATGATGATATTCATGATGTACCCATCCCTTTTCCAAGGGATAATTATGAGGAGAATTTTGGGCACTTGAATTATTTTGTTGTTGAGACAAGTGTTGATCTTCGTACTCCTCCACCTCCTACTTCTTCAGACATGGGCTCTATAATTTAGCAGGATGAACATAGTGTTTCAGATCTTGCAAAGCATGATGACTACTTGGATACATCTTCAGCATTTGTTGATTCTCATGATGCAGATTTGGAAGACATACATGCGGGGGTTTCTCTTTCCCTTGATGACAGTTTCATCATAGATGGGGATACTTCTTCACCTTCTTTGGAGATTGGTGTACTTGATTCTTCTCCATCTTCACTTGATTTGTCACATGAAGTGATAGATTCTTTGAGCTTGGAGATTCCTAATCAGTCTTAGAGATTCAAGCATGGAGACTTACATCTTCTTCCTCATTCCATTTGCACATGGATTGTCTTCTTCATCATTTGATGCATCTATTTCTTCCTAAGGGGAGACATGTTTCTTGTAAGCATTGGTTGATCTATTTTTGCAGGTACTCTTCATCAACATGGGAGCTTCTACATTATGAGGGGGATATCATGTCTCCAACTATCCTTCTTATGGGGGGATAATTCTTTGTATATACATGATGTATGGAGTTCTTGGGGGGTCTTGAGCACTCCATCCATCCATACATCTTGTTTTCTTCTCTCCTATTGGTGGAGGGTTTTTCCCATGAGGTTTTCCCTCTTTCTCCACTTTATGAGAGTTATGCATTTCATGTATTTTGTACATGGGTACCTAACATGGCCTAGTAGCCGGGACCCATCTTGCACTGTGATTTTAAGTGGATTCCCCTAAGTTGCACTTAAGTGGGGGTGTTGGTGTAATTAATTATTCCTAATTACACTTTACTTAATCTTACTTAGGTTAATGCATTGCATAGTAGTTTGTGATTGAGACACCTAGGACTGTGCACATCTATTAAGCACATGGTGTAGGAGAAATTCCACTTTAGGTGTGATAGTTGTCTTCACATACCTCATTGTGTGTGAGATCCACCTTTAATGCTCTTATCACATTATCATCCTAATCCATTTCACATACTTTATTGCATAATTTCATAATGGAGGATGATCCACATTTGGTGGATATGTGATTACACCTAGCATAGGTGATAGCTTATCAGCTCCTTATCATTCTCTCTTATTTCCTTTCCTATATAAGGAGGCCTATTATGTAATCATTTCATAGATTGAACATTGAACATTCATCAATTCAATCAAGGTGAATTCATTAGATCTATTCAATCCATATTGCATTCATATTTTCTCTCTTGTTCTTTTCTTGAACCTCTAGATCCTTGGTTCAATATTTGCTATTTGCAAATTCTTACAGCTACTATTTTCCGTGTAATTACTTTGGACATAGAGCTGCTTATTATAGAGTTTCTCTGTACAAGAATTATATTCAGCATGAGAGAAATATTTTTAGGAAGTACAATCTGATTTTCTATAGTTGTAATAAGTTTGGCCATACATCTAGCTTTTGTAACAGCTATAATGCAAATTTGTTTTATAATGTTGAACCTAAAAGAAGAACTAAGGTGACTAATTTTTGGAGAAGAAAGGTTCAAGAGACTCCTCTTAAAGCTCTAGTTGTTCAAACAACTCTTCTAGCTAGAAGTGAGAAGGATATATGCTATGTTGACAATGGTTGCTCCTGACATATGACAAGTGACTTGAGTAAATTTCATTCTCTCAAGAAAATGAAAGGTGGTAAAGTTACATTTGGTGGTAGCTCTTTTGTAAAGGTTTCTAGTATAGGTATAGTCCTAATTAATAATGATGAAACTATTGTTGAGAATGTTCTTTATATTTTTAAATTTGAGAATTAATCTTCTCTGTTCTTTTCCCTTAATATGATTTTCTCATAAATTTGGTTTCTTCATTATGCATGGTGGTTTCTATTTTTCACATGTTCTTTCATGTTTATATCTTTATGTGATTAAAAATAAAGATAAGTTTTTTTTGGATCCAATTTAAGGAAATATTTATAAGTTTTATAGATAATTGAGTCACCATACTCCCTCTTAGGTGTCATTTGTATTTAATAGAAACATGATAATAAAAAAGTAGGCATAACTATCTTACTTGAAAACAAGTGGTCCCAACATGTTCAAGATGTGGGAATCTCTCCTTAAATCACCTAGATTTTAGGCATGGACTTTAACATTGTAGAGATACCAAAGGAAGAACAAGTGGGTAATAAGTTGGATTGGATAGGTAAAATATTATTCTAATAAGTTAGACTTAAGTCTAAAATCAACCTCTTTGACCACCATGAAAATAGAGGAGATGGTCACAATAGTATATAGTTTTCTTTGTGTAGTTATCAGTAGGGGTTAAAAAGAATTTATACTAGATTAGATAGGTCTTATGTGATCAAACATACATCCTATTTTTATATTCATGATGGAGAATATAGAGTTAGAGTATACCCTTCCACATTCTCAAACCATCATTCTAGTTTTGGTAAGATTCATATCTTTAATCAAAATAACCAAGTACATTATAATATTGATAGATTCTTTCTTAATATTGACGTTATTAAGGAAAAAGATTGCATTGAAATTTTCATTCTTAGGAAGATAAAATTAGTAGATACTCAAAGATAAATCTACAATTTAAAGGTGGAATACTAATTTCAATAGTGATGCATGAGCATCCTGGAGTAGTTGGAAATCATGTATCAACCAAAAATATGTTTGTGTTTGGTTTTGGATTTATTTTGTATCTTGATTGGAGACCTGAGATTCTTTGTCTCTTTGTGTTAGTTCTCAGTTGTAAGCTTGTTTAGCTTCACCAATGGAGTTCGGTGGTTGCGGCATATTTCTTGTATGCTCAGTTATTAATGAATAAAATTTGATTTTTCTATTAGGATTATTGTGCGTTCATGTTTTCCACTGTGTGACTTTTTCTGCTACATATTTGGACATCTTGTATAGAAATTCTTTGACCATGACTGTGTCAGGTGTTATTAGAGCGAACTTTGATCTAGTTGGGAAAAAGTTAACCTTTTTGAGCTGAAGCTTGATTGGGTTGATCAATGCCAAAGTTGAGTTTCCTTCAAAGATCCATGATATAGATCTATGTCCCTAGACTTGAGAAATCCTATCTGATTGTTTGTGCAAGGTAGGAGGTTTTGATCTGACTTACAGATAGTTCAGAGTTTTTCACAAGGTGGTCAACTTAGGGTTTTTTGCAAAGGATTTTTGAAAATATTTGGAGATGCCTCTGAGAAGATTGGACCGTAGGGAGATTGAAGATCTCTATGATGCTATGGAAATTAGGATAGCAGAGAAATTGAAATCAGATGTCAGATCTAAGATGATGTTAATAAAAAATGAAATAGTCACCAAGATTATGACGGTTATTGCTGGTATGCTGAGGAATCTTGGAACTAATGATGGTTATGAGGAAGTTGCTAAAGATATTGAAGCTTTTGGATCTGCTAGTGATGATAGAGTTGATCAAATGGATATATTTGGTGGAGATAAAAGTTCCTAGTTGCAAAGATCTAGAGCTCAGTTGAGGACATCTTACGGAATGGAGGTTTCTAATTTCTTAGGTACATTGAAACCTGAGGACCTGATTGATTGGATTACTAAGTTGGAAGATTACTTTGAGCTAGAAGATATTAAAGATCCTCTAAGGATGAGTTTGGTAGAAAAAAAATTGAAATGACATGTTGCACTATGATGGAAATATTTACAGAGAGACAAAGAGGAAGAAGGTGAAGTGAAGATCAATTGGTCGATGTTGATGGTGGCAAAACTAAAAGCTAATTTCATTTATGTTGACTATGAACTTGAGTTATTTAAGAAATTGTAGAATCTAAAATGGAAGGAAATGACTATGGAAGATTTTACCGAGGAGTTTTATAAGTTAACAATTTGGTCTGGGCATAGAGAAATTTCTAAAGAAAAGGTGGCAAGGTATGTTAATGGTTTCAAATTCAATATCTAGGATGAGGTTGGTATTTTGAAGATTGGTTTAGTAGAAGATGTTTATTAATATGCCTTGAAGGCAGAAGAGAAGATGAAGAGAAGAAATCATGGTAATTTATGACAGAAGGGAAAGAAAGAATAATTGGTGAAAGAAAAAATGAAAGTTGAAGATGGACCAAAACCTATTGAACCAAGGAGAAGAATAGGAAGAGGTGGATTCAAGAGTACTTGTTATAATTGTGGTGAAGAATAACATAGATCATTTGAATGTTCACATGTTGATAAGAAGCTCGATAATATGAAGAATGTTGTGTTGAATGAGAACATACATAATGAAACTGAGGTGGAGTTAGAAACCTCATTGGTTTGAAGAACATTTCTTGGTACTAAGATGGAACCTTGTCAGGGGAGGAATTTATTTCAAACTCGGTGTAAATCAGGAGCTAAACTTTATAATGTGATTGTGGATAGTGAAATTAATGATAACCTTGTTATTGAGGAGATGGTTTAGAAACTTGGTTTGAAGAGGGTGAGTCATCCTTATCCTTATAAGATTAGTTGGATGCAAGATGAACATGCTTTAGATGCAAGGGAGAAGTGTTTTGTTGATTTTCGGATTGGACAACATATTGATCAAGTGTTATGTGATATTGTGGACATGAGTTCTTGTCACATATTATTGGGTAGACCTTGGCAGTATGATTGTAAGGTTGTACATGATTATGTCAAGAATGTATTTAATGTTGAGAAGTATGGTAGGAATTTTTTCCTGCTGTCTTTGCAAGATACATCACTTGGTAAGAGGAACCTAAGTTTCAGTAGGAAGAGTGAATTGAAGGACTCTAAAAAGATTGGTGTTCAGAATGGAAGAAAGACTTGTAGCATACAAAGGAAGGATTCAAAACTTCAAAGAAAATAGAAGTGGAACTGATGAAAATGTGTTGTGAACTCAAAGGATATGTATATCAAGAACCACTTCAAGATTTATGTGGTGAATCTTGAAAGATGTTCATTGAGCTTCTAAGAACATATTTTTCCACCTAAGGTGTCTGATGTAGGAGCATCTTGGGGTAGTTGGCAATTCTTTATCAACCAAAAATATGTTTGTGTTTGGTTTTGGATTTCTGATGTATCTCAGTTGGAGACAATAGATTCTTGGTCTATTTGTGTTAGTTCTTGACTGTAAGCTTGTTTGGCTTCATCGATGGAGCTCGCTGGTTAGTAGTCACTTCAGTGGTGGTTCTCGGTTGGGATTCTGATTTGTTGCTTGGTGGAAGAGTTTTGTGCTTAGTTACTAACTAGGTCTCGGTGATACCTTACTGAATAGTTTTGGTGTTTGGTGCTCTTGCTAACCGACTTTCTTATTTGGATGAATCGGCTTGTCGACTAGTGCATTTAATTTGGGTTGTGCTCCTCGAGTTATGGATTGATTGTTGGACGTGTGGGGACCTAAATCTAGCATGTTGCATTCTTCTATGAGGATCTAATGACCATTTGAAGGCCGACATGAAGAAATATATTTTGTAAAGGCTATGTTAAAAGCCAACTGATGTTTTGTAATTAATTATTATTATAGAGATGACTTGTGCTTGAGTAGTATATAAGGAAGGTATGTGCAGTGTTTAGGGAGAGGAGAGATAGAGGAAAGGTGGTAGTGGAGGATAGTATGATCTGAGAACATAATTCTATTAGTTATTCTAAGTGTTGAAGAGTTAGTATTGTTTTGGAACAAGGAGATTGTTTGGAGGCTTGCAAGCTCAAGTTTAGATCTACCTTTGTAGTCCAACTAGTTGTTTTTTATATAGATCTAGACTAGCTAGGGAGATTTAGATCATTGTTGATCATGTTGTATTTTATGTTGTAATTGGTCATAACAGAGAAGGCCTTACAATCTGACATGTTTCTTGGAAGCTCGATTATTGATGAATAAAAGTTGAATTTTCTATTAGGATTGTTGTGTGTTTGTATTTTTCGTTGTTTGATTTTGTCTAATACATGCTTAGACATCTCCTATGGGGATTCTCCGACCATGACTATGTCAAATAGTTAAAGATCCTACTGCAAACCATAGGAAAAAAAAAGGGTCATTGGACTATAGGAGAGAGAAAACCAATTTTAATGACAAGAAAATTTACCTTAAAATACAATTATAGGACCAGACCATACACTTAGATATTAACAATAACTAGATTATGTTCAATAATTCTCTCAAAAGAATTCATGGCTAGAAAATTAAAGGTATGAGAATAAAATCAAAGCTTAATTGGATTAAAGATGGTGATAGGGGTTCTAAGTTTTCTCAACATGTTGAAAAGAAGTAATCTAAGTAAAAGATCAATTAGATCTCAAATTGATGTCATATTTCTCATGAATATGATTAAAGCATAGAAATAATCACTACTTTCTACAAAAGTTTGTTCATTGTTTAAGATCAATATTCGATCTGTATTGACTCTAGGAGCTTCTGTATTTGAAAAGGACAATTCCTTTAGGAAATCTAGAATGCTCTTTCTACACATTGATAAAGCTTATGACAATCCAAATGGATGAACACTCTTACTACACATTGAGAAAGCTTAGGATAGGTTAAACAGGCCCTTGTTGATTATGCTCCTTCAAGCTTTTAGCTTTACTATGAGTTACTGTAATTAGGTAAAACTTCTTTAGAAAGATTGTGAGGCCTAGATTGGCATTAATGTATCTAAATCTATAAGTTTTATAGTTATAAAGTCCAATAGGAAAGGCCCCCCACTAGTCCCCTCTCTCTTAGATTTTTCTTCAACTGCATTGCACTACCTAGTTAAGGAGAAAAAATCTTTTGTAGAATTAAAGGAATATCTCTCCCTAACTATGATAATCTCATCAATTTGTAATTTGTAGATGACACTTCTCTATTTGTCAAGCTTAATACATTTTTCTCAGCTTCAAGAGTCAAATTGTCCTACGATAAGCCCATTATGTTAAATTTATAGCATAATCCTCCTCCTTGGTTCTCTTAATATGAATTTAATTGAGGAATACCTATCTAACTAGTTTGTTCACTAGGCATATCCTTCGAGATTAACCCCTATCTCAAAGACACATGGGGCTGAATTAAGAGCAAGATTGAGAATAAGGTAAATGAATGGAATAATTAATAGCAGTCTTTGGGTAATAATATTCAAGTATGTCACAAATTCTATCATCATACAATATTTGCTAATTGTGTGTGTGGTTCTTTGGAGGTCATATAATCAATAAAATTTAGAAACAAATTAAGAATTAACAATGGTCAATGGGAAGAGAAATAATAAATAGCATTCTATTAGATGGAATCGGTGCACTATGGAAAAGAAGTATGGAGGCTTGGGCCTTAAAGACTTGAGTATTCAAGGAGTGGCCATAGATGTTAAATAGATCTTCAAAATGGTTGAAAGTAATGAAATTCAAAAGGTTTTGGTTCCCCATAACATCAACAAAGTTGATCCCAAGAATGCCAATGCCTAAAATGACCTACCCTTCAACGACATCCTAGTGGGCTCATTTCTCATCTTTCATGAGGGTTCCAATATCTAAAAGAGCATTTGGAAGGCTTGGAAGTGTGTTATACCTCTCCATACCAATAGTAGACCAAATTCTAGACTTTACTTAGAAACCTCTATAACATTGAATCTTTACTATAAAAGAAAAATGCTTGCTCAATCATAGGACTACTCTGTGAAGAATTTGAATATTAGAGGTATTAGATACTTTTGAGACATCCATGTGGATGGGAAGCTTAAGGATTGGTCTAATCTGTCTTAGGTGTTTTATATTGTATGTGGAAAAACACCCTCACACCTGAAAAGGCTTCATTTAGATGGCTTCTCCTTCTACAAAGGCTGCAATACGAAGTAATGAGAAAATAGGTTGATGTTTGTTGTTAACATATTATCTTCAGGTTTATGTTTACTTAGATTAGGTTCATTTTAGTTTATTTTCAGATTATTACTTGTTTTCTGTTGTGGTAGTTTTGTGTAATAGTTTATAACTATTGTTCCCACTTCTTTATATTTTCTTTGTTATATTTGATGTGGCAATGAATGAGAATAATAATATAATTTTCTACTTTCCCAATCTTTTAGATATTTTCAGTCTTGGGCTAACAGTGATATCAAAGCTTTGAAATACATTCATATATGAAGTTTTTTTTTAAGACTGGAGCATTATTTTTTTTAGAAAGAGAAAATTGATTCAGGTGAAATCAATTTATTTATTTTTCAAAGTTTTTACAACTTGTTTTCTTTGCTAAATTACAGCAAGAAAATTTTGGCAGTCATTTAAATTTGCATATTGCGCAAATTGTATTTTTATTTTTATTTACATAATGCAATCTATTGTTTCATTGACTGGGGAAATATTATCTGGAAAAAATAACTGGAGAGAATGGCATAGAAAAGTAGAAAATACACTTATTTTTAATGATTTGTGATATAATATATGTAATGTGAATTGTCAGCCTACAAAACCAACTGATGCTAAGGAAAAAGACATTTGGCAGTATAAAAATTTAAAAGCTTTGGCTTTAACAAGAGCTTCTAATAATGGAGATGTGTATAGAAATTTACAAGGATGCACATTTTCTTGGGATGCCCTTCACAAGTTAAAAAATTTATTTGATTCTCATTTAGAATTAGAGTTTATTCAATTACAGTTAAAACTATTTAATCTTGATTTGAAAAATGGTGATGTTATGAGTCTAGCTTCTGAAATTAGAGCCATAAAACAAGATGTTGATGCTTCTTGTAGGAAAGTTGATATATATCTCATAGCTTTTATTAAAGAACTTCTTCCCACACATTCCACTTATCTAGAGTCTCTTCAAGCAAGCAACCAATTGAAAACCATTGCTTTTGATTTATTGGTTGAAAAGTTAGCTAAATGGGAGAAAGCATTTGGAAGGAAAATAGAAAATATGAGTGAAAATGTTTGTCTTGCTCATCAAGAGAAACCTCTAAATAAGATCTCTTCTAGAGGTTCTTTTAGTGATAGAGGAAAAGGTAGATGTCAATGGATGAAAAATGATAATCAAAATGATAGACAAATTTTGGATTGTAAAAGATGTGGTAGAAAAGGTAGTCATCAAACACATGAATGCAATCTCTCATGGGATAAGATTGAAAGTTTTAAAGAAAATTCATTTAAACAAATAGATAAAATGAAAATCAACTATGATAATAAATATTCAAATGATTAAATTTCAAGAGCAGCATAATTTGCTTGTGATAGTGATAGTGATCCATATGTACTTTCTATTTTAGACTTCACTTCTAATTCCTCATGGTATGATTCTTGGATCTTAGATTCAGGAGCCACACAACTTATGACATTTCGACGTGATTACTTTGAAGAATTTCATGAAAGTGCCCGTGGTCCAATTTATTTAGCAGATAAGTCAAGTCTCAAGCCTATTGGAAAAGGAACTATTTGATTGAAATTGCCTAATCTTCCAGATATTGTGCTTCATGATGTATTGTTTATTCCTTAATTAAAATGTACTTTGTTATCACTAGTATTGATTTGACAACAAGGCTACTCTATTTTGTTACAAAATGGACAAGTTGCTGTCAAAAAAATATCTAATAATGAAGTTGTATACACTAGTTGTGAGGATGGAAGATTACTAAAACTAAATGGCACTTCAGCTCTTTCTAAAAAAATTGCATATCTTACTGAAGAAGGTAGTCTATCTCCTAGTCTCTTATGGCATGCAAGATTTGGGCATATCAGTTATGATAGCATCCATATCATGCAAAAGAATGGTGTTGATGGCTTGCTTATTTTACCTAAAATAATTGAAAAATGTGAAGCATGTATTCTTGCCAAACAACATAGAAATCCTTTACCTCACTCCACCTGGAGAGCACATAGAAAATTGCAGCTGATTCATTCAGATTTATGTGGGTCTTTACCAGTCACTTCTGCTAGAGGATCTAAGTATTTCATTTTTTTCATTAATAATTACAGCCGCATGACTTGGATTTATTTCTTGAAACAAAAATCAAAAGTTTTTTAAAATTTTAAAAAGTTTCATGTTACGATTGAAAAACAAGCTCAATCTCATATTACTACAGTTCAAACAGAAAATGGTAGAGAATTTACTTCTCTACTTTTTGAGGATTATTTACATCAAAATGGGATTCAACATCATCTCACTACTCCAGGTACTCTTCAACAAAATGGTGTTGTTGAACGAATGAATAGAACCATCATGAACATGGTTCGCGCAATGTTATATTTTAAGGGAATCTAGTTACATTTTTGGGCTAAAGCAGCAAGAACTGCAGTCTATCTCCATAATAGGTCTCCATCATCTGCTCTCCACCAAGCAATTCCATATGAAGTTTGGTTTGGGTGTCCTCCTTCAGTTTCTCATCTTCAGATTTTTGGGTCCACGTGCTATGCTTTAATTCCTAAGGACAAAAGAAGTAAGTTGCATTATCACAGTTTTAAATGTATTTTTCTTGGCTATTCTAAATCTTCCAAAGCCTATAGGTTGTATGATGAATTTAACAAGAAATTTATCCTTACATGTGATGTTGTATTTTGTGAAACTTCCAAAAGTGTTGAAAATATTGAATGCCAATTGAAACAACTTGATAAATCTGCCAAATCTTCTCTGTGGATAGAACATTCTTGTGAGATTTTACATTTTGGGTAGATACCAAGTCAATCAGACTCACCTTTAATAGATTCACATGTAGAATCTATATCAGTAACAGTTCTTACTCAAGATGATCCAATAAGTGAACAAGAAGAGACTTCTTCTAATGATGAGCTTGGACCTTCAGAGTCCTTGGCTACTAATGAAACCACTAGTCATGAAATGGTCACCTCTTCTATACAACCAAAATCTTCTTAGAAGTGGGCAGAACAAGTTGAACAAATTTTGAAAGATTTAAGACCTGATGAAATAGGTAAAACGGGTATGAGAAGCTCTTACAATGCAAGGCTTACAAGCTCAATCCAATGCTATAGAAAACTTGGAGTCCATTGATGAACTTAATCTCATATTTGATTCTGAACCAACATCGTATAATGAGGCTAAAAGTATTGCAGTTTGAAGGCAAGCTATGCAAAATGAATATGAAGCTCTTTTGATAAATGACACATGGGAGTTAATTGATCCTCCACTTGGTTGTAAACCTATTGGATGCAAGTGGATTTTTAGAAATAAATATAAAGCAGATGGTACACTTGACAAACACAAAGCTCGACTTGTCGCCAAAGGCTATTGTTAGTGAACAGATTTGCACTTTGGAATGAAATAACTCCTGACGCCCAAATGAAAGTGCAATCTTGGTTAATAGTTGGATAGGTTATCATGGAATTGATAACCTTCCTCTTAATTTTATCGGGTACAGCTCCCCGTGTGTGATTTTCAAAGAATTTCTAATTAAAAAAAAACAACATACACATGTACTTTTTACCAGAAAGTATTTAAAGGGTCTCTCAACATACTCAAGGTATGGAGGAATGTTTATAAAGAAACTACAATAGAAACTAAGAAAAATAGAAGACACAAAATTCTCTAGATTTCAAAGATTTGAAAAAGCATAACTCTCAAAGAAATTAAACCCGGATGAAAAGAAAGATAATCATTCTTTTCCTCCTTTACAATTACAAAAGAAAACTAAAACAAAAATTTCTCCTCTAGCACAAAGGCTCTCAAAAAGAAAAGCCTCCCCTCTACCCTATATTCACAGCTCCTATTCTGCTGTAGCTCAAAGTCTCACGAGCAGACTTCTAAAAACTGGAACCCCCATATTGACATTCTGCTGCATATTTATCCTCCTTGCTTGTGGATGCTTATCAGTTATAATAACTGATTCTTGAAAATGGGATGCTTCATAAAGTTTTTGTAAAAACTTTATGCGAAAGCTTCACCTTACTTTCATACTTTTACAATGTTATGTGATATTTAATTTAAACAATTAAAAGACACTTTTGGCGTGTGGAAACACTCTATTTAAGACAAGACTTTGTATTATGAATGAGATGTCTTCAGCTGCGTGCTTATGTGTTAAGAGAAGATGACCTAATGTGACTCCTCCCCTACTTAGATGTTTCTCATCAAATTCAATCCACAGGACAAATGAAGTGCCCATATTCCTCAATATGCTATCTGGACATTTCAAGTCTATCTATGAATAAGCTAAAAATTGATTCGCGAATTCCATATCCCCATCAAGATAACTCGATCAAGACTTGAATGCTATCGGGCTCTGCATAACCTTTTATTATTTATGATTCCATGGGTACTTTAGTCCTCTATTTTACAATTCTATCGGGAAAAGCTTGTGAAATCTTAGAGCGCTATAAATATCTTGATCAATATTGGTGCATGGATGTTCCAGTCGCTTTCTCCATATTAGCAACACCTTGGACTAAGGTGAAATAATATAATTAATGAAATCTTGCAGAATTCCCTTCCACAAACAAACTGTGGTACTACCATAAGGAGCTTCCATACGTGAAAAGCAACACTCTTTATACACAAAGTGAAAAGAAGTTGAATGGGTCACATATATTGCTGACATGTTTCTTCGTATTGCAGTGTCTGCATGTAGTGCTGATCACTACTAATTTGATGTTACTGAGGTTGCCCTAACAGTTCCGGTCTGTAGAAAGCTTGACTCTGAGCAATTTCAATATGATCTCGAGGATCATGCATTATCTCATCGCGTAATGCTTGAAGGATTGCATGTGGTGAGGCATCCCTTGAAATCAATATGTTGTAGAGTGTCTTCAAAATGGGGCACAACACCACTGGAGGTACAGGTTTGTCACCATCAAGAAGCATGATGCTTAAGCTTGGTTGACTAAGCAACTCATAAAATGCCCCTACAGCTGAAACACTCTGAATCATTCCCTTGCCTTTGATGATGTCACCCATATCTGACCTTAATTCCCCTTTGGCTAACATTTGCCCGCACCATGCATTACGTCCCTTCAACAGTGTAACATATGTATCAGCCAGCAAAGGGCCAGCCAATTTTTCAGGTTGTTCAGAAAGCAGATGTGTTATAAATATCATTTCTGAAGTGCAATGGGCAAAATAGACTGATTTACTAGTTGCACTTTCATTTGTCAAAGCTGCAACCATGCCAGCACCAATGGCGTAGACATTCTTCAAACCACCCATAACCTCATGGGTAATAAGATCATTGTTATCCCAAACAATAAAATGAAGCTGTCGTAGGAACTCTACTAAAGCCTTTCTCCATTTGTCGGACCCGCATATTCGAGCATTGGCATATTCCTTGTATATTTTTATGCTATATTTGGTCCTCCGAAATAAAGTATGTTCTCCATCGGTACTCCAGTGGCATGATGAATCAGCTGAGTAGGGGTGATAATGTGTGGAACTGGAGTCAAAGCTGCTTCAACCCCCCTTAGCAAGTGAAATTATAATAGGCATGGTCCTCCTTTCCTTCCAATATCTGCTAATTTCCTCAAAAAACTCTTTTGTCTCAGTTGAAGGAAGTTCATTTATTACAATGTCAGCATCCCAGACAGCCTCCTGCAAATTTGTCACAACCTTGAGAGGATAGAGTGGCGTATCAATCATGTTCAGACGAAACCCATCCTTCAGAATCTTGTCCGCGTACAAAACACGGTCACTAAGCCTGGCTTCAACATATTTGAGGTATGCACAATGCCTAATGAGGTGCCATAGGACATCTTCCCGAGAGTTGATTACCTCAAACAAGTGCTCTATTGTGGCTCAATCCACTATCCGCCCAGCCCTCCGCCATATCTTGACCCTATGTAATATGGGATGTATTGACAAATCCACATATATTATGACTGCGCTGGCATTTTGTCCAATAGTTCTCACACTTCTCCATATTACTCCCGTGACAAAGGAGATGGTACTTGGGATGAAATGGGCTTCATAATTCTGATTTGGAGGCTTATGCAACATTTACCTCGACGAACTGGCCCTCATGGTGGAGTCAGCTTTTGATGGAATTTAATGATATTTCCACCGCGATAATGGAAGACTTTGGCTTCATGCTTCTCTTTTGAATCATCAAAAGATTCACTTTCTCTTTGGCCTTATTGTTATTGTTTAATCTTATACCGTTCAGACTATAATGATGCCCGATCTTAATCAGATTCTCAAGCATTGTTTTCAAAGTTGTTACCATCAGAACCATGCGACCAACAACTTTGAACTTTTGGACGTTGAATTTGCACCTATGAATATAAACCTTTGAACTTACTTGAACTTGTGGGAATCATGTTTTGGAACTGAAGAACTTTTTTGAAATTTGACTCACTCACTTTCAACCTTCAATCCGAACTAAGTTGAAAACTTCATACTTGAGAATTCGGGCCATGAAACTGCATCTCTAGAAAATGAACATTGAATAGAACTGCTACACTGAATCCTACAGTTTTGAATTGACAAGCTGGTGCTTTTGAATTTGAACTTTTTAAATCTGAATTCTTGAGTATTCAAACTTTGAATCAGTGAGCTTGGTCCTCTGAAATGGGTTTGCACTTTCGAACCAGTGAGCTCTAAACTTATGTGGACTTGAACCTGCATTTATTTTATCCTTTGAACCTGAACTTTGAACCACTGAAACTCTGTACTGAACCTCTAGCTGCATTTGAACTTGATGAACCTGTGAACATGTGAACCTTTGTACATGTTCTTGAACTTATCAATACTCAATCATGAAAATCAGGGATAGAGTGTTTGATTTTAAAATTTTCAAATTAGGTGTCTAAATAAGGACTAACAGCTATGCTAAAAAAGAGGGTATAGATTATGATGAAACTTTTGCACCTACAGCAAAATGGACCACCATTCGTGCTGTGTTGGCTCTTACAGCTCAAAATAGGTGGAACATTCACTAAATGGATGTCAAAATGGCATTCTTAAATGGTGATCTTAAAGAAATAGTATATATGACTCATTCAGAAGGATATACAATCCATGGAAAAGAACACCAGGTATGCAAGCTTATCAAATCATTGTATGGTTTGAAATAGGCTCCCTGAGCCTGGTATGAAAAACTTACAAAGAATCTCTTGAAGTTATATTTTACACATTTTGAGTTTGATGATACAACACTTTTTGTTAGAAAGATTGATAATATTATTGTCTATATTATTGTTTATGTGGATGATTTATTTATCACTGGTACTGATGAGAATACTATTCAAAATGTGAAAGACCAATTGAAGCAAGGTTTTGATATGACTGATTTGGGCCATCTTCATTACTATTTGGGTATTGAGGTAATTCAAAAACCCAATCCTATTTTCATCAACCAACAAAATTATATTGGTGAGATTTTGCATAAGTTTGGCATGGCTGATTGTAAACCCCTCAGTACTCCTATGGAGAAAAATCTTAAACTCACATTAGATGACTCATCAGCATTGGTTGATGCAACTATCTACAGGAAACTTGTTGGCAGTTTAATTTATGCTACAACTACTTCTCCAGATATTTCTTTTGTTGTCGGAGTTCTTTCATGATTTATGCAACAACCTAGAAAAACTCATTGGATAGCTGCCAAAAGAGTTCTCAAATATCTGCAAGGTGCTCAACACTATGGGCTCAAATACACCAAGACAAATTAGTTTTCTTTTCTTGGCTATTCCGATTTAGATTACGCGGGTGATTCAACTAATGGAAAATCTACATCTAGTTATGTAATGCATCTTGGGTCTGCTGCAATCTCTTGGAGATCTAAAAAGTAATCAGTTCCAGCCGCCTCTTCTTCTGAAGCTGAATATATGGCAGCTTTTGAAGCAACTCGAGAAATCTTATGGCTTCGAAGGATTCTTGAAGACTTGTAGACACCACAAGTTGCCTCAACCCCACTCTTCATTGATAGTCAATCTACTATCAAAATGATTAAAAATCCAGTATTTCATGATCCCACCAAACACATCAACACGAAGATTCATTTGATTTGGCATTATGCGAAGGATGACACTATACACCTTACATATTGTCCCACTCCAGATCAACCAGCAGATATTTTTACCAAGGCACTGGGCAAAGAAAAGTTTGAGAAGTTTTGAGCAATGCTTGGCATAACCCCTTCAGCTTAAGGGGAGGATGTTAACATATTATCCTCTGGGTTTATGTTTACTTAGATTAGGTTTATTTTAGTTTATTTTATTTTAGTTTATTTTCAGTTTATTAATTATTTTCTGTTGTGGCAGTTTTGCATAACAGTTTATAACTGTTGTTGTCACTTCTTTATATTTGCCTTGTTACATTTGATGCGGCAATGAATGAAAATAATAATATACTTTTCTACTTTCCCAATCTTCCAGATATTTTCAATCTTGGGCTAACAGTTTGTAACGTTCCCAGGCTTCCTAAAACTATGAAACATTTTCTTCACTTGCTTTGTTGTCAAAAGAAATTTGGAATATGTTCTGGTCAGATTTCATATGTGGAATATTAATGTTAATTGGATGGATATTTTATTTGGTAAGATAAAAAACACTTCTAAACTAATGAAAAATTTCTTGTTTTTGCTTTGCACTGAGATACTTTGGCAAATCTGGATTCTTAAAAATGAAGAGAAATTTTATGGTAAGAGTAGATGGCCTATTAAGTTTATTAAAAAACTGATTTTCTCTAACATCGCTGTATAGGGTAACAGTCATTGTAAAGATTTTAAAGCCAAAATTCGAGAAAGTATTTAGAAGAGGTTACACATATCCAAGATCTTGTATGGACAAACATGGGCCAACAATAGGAAAAGAGAACCAGCCCTTTCTCCAAGGGCTATTAGACCAAGTCAAATATTAAAATGACAAAGATCTCCCTGATGAAAGAGTGGAATAACCAGATAAAAGAACTAAAACCCGAATTCACACAAGCGAGTGCAGCAGTGCTATGTAAGAGAAGATCAGGTCCAATGCAAACATCGCTGCAACAAATCAGTTCAGGGATCTCATTGACACAAAACATGAAGTGAAAATACCAATCTATAAGATCATGCTGTTCTATGATCTTGGTTTTCATTAGTTTTCTTGTGTCTTTCTTGTTTAGCAATTTCAAACTCGTTTATTAATGTTCCGAGATGGTTTTTTATGCTTATAAGGTCTGATACAACCTAACCGATCTATATGAATTAACTAATATATGCTTTGTACCGTTTACTCTTGATCTTTAATATAATATACAAAACAGTAAATAAAATAAGTTTAATTATTTAAAAGTTTCATTCACCAAAATTCATTTAATCACATATAATCTCTTTAGACTTTACCGAGAAATTATTTTGTTAAAAACAGCAATATAAAATCAGGAAACATTATGAAACGTCCAAAAGGAAAAAAATTCGTGATTGTAACTAGCCAGTAGAATTGAGTTAAAATACCAGTGGAATGTTAGAATATTCTAGTAATTTCTACCAAGAACTTTGTGGTTTAAGATGGAATTTTCTAGAATAGTAGTTATTTAGTAGTTTTTGGAAATTTACACCTTCTAGAAGGGTTTCCAGAAATTTCTCTAGAGGCCTCCAGCTGGATTAGGGATTAGGTAAAGTTTCTAATATTATATTTAGAATGTTCTAGAAATGAATGTCCGGTACGAGAAAATATTCTAGAGTTTTCTATGTAACTTCTAAGCCTTCTATAAAAAGGCATTTTGTAATTGTGTTTCATGCAAGCAATAAAAATGGGTTTATGTGCAGCAACACATTTATAATATCTGTATCCTCCAAATCTGTGTTTTGTATTTTTGGTTTGAGGAGTGGATCCAATCCATCCTCCCCTACAACATTGGTATCAGAGCATGGGAAGGAGCAGATGAGATCTTGGGTGAGAGTGCAGAAATGTCAGATTGCTGCTAAGGGAGAAGTGATGTTCGTTGAAGCTCATCCAAAATAGTGAATCGAATATGAAGTGTTAAAAATGGGTGCAGCAAAATTGAATCGATTTGGAGAAAAGTTTGTTTGGAGATTTTCCGAAGGTGTGAAGCTGCCCCGAGATAAAGACATGGATATGTTAGCTGCTAAGAGGTGCAGATTGGAGTTAAAGCTGTTCATTTAGAATGCCACTGAAAAGAGGTTTTAGATAAGTAAAAGATATTTAAATAGTGTTTTATTACTGAAATTTGATTTGCTAGTTTATTGCAATGGTGGGCTGAAAATTTGAGAGCATCTATTTGGTGGGATTGTATAGGCAAATTATTTGTTACTTCCGGTAAATGGGTATTTAAGTTTGGTACGAGATTTTAATTAGCTGAGAGAAATTGGTTGCACATTGAAAAATATAATTGTTTACAAATCTGAACTGATAAAAAGAAATTTTAGAAGGTTTAAGTCACGTGAAGTAAGTAAGGTGTGTTAAATTATCTATTTCAATGGGAAAACAAGGCAAAAGAGTATTGAAAGAAAATGTAAATCTAATTTCTGAGATTCAGTTATTAGAAGAAGAATTAAAAGAAGAGTGTAGGAAAAGGATTACAATTAAAAGAGAATTGGGAAATGAAAACTATAGACTATCAAATGAAATTGGTGACTATAAAGAGAAACTTAAAGAGCTAGAGGAAACATTTAAGTTTGTAAAAGAGCTTAATGATTCAAAGATCAAAGAATGTTCTGAGTTAGAAGAAAAGTTAAAATTGTGCGATGAGATTAAGAAAAGGAATGAAGAATTAGATAAAAGAGTGAAGTTATTAGAAGAGGAAAAGATTGAGATTAAGAAAGAAAATGTAGATTTGAACGATAAAATTAAAAAATTAGAAGACGAGAATTGTTTGTTGGAAAATAGACTAAATCAATCACTTATCTCAAGCAATCAGTCTTTGAAATCAAAGAAATCAATGTGTGATATTTCATGTAGTACAGAGGATTTGATTTCATCATTTAATAAATGTGATTTTGCTGAAGTTGTTTGTAAAAAAGAGTGTGATGATGAAAATATAAGTTGTCATGATAATGAAAAAGACACTAGTTGTTTTGATGACAATGTTGGTTTGAAAATCATGAAAATAATGGGTTTCAGAGGAAAAGGATTGGGCAAATATGAGCAAGGCATGAGAAATCCGATTGAGCCTATAGTTAGGCCAAAATATGAAGGTCTTGGATATGCTACAGACAATGGAAAGATGCATCCAAGTACAAGTGAATCAACTGAAGGAATGAAGACTATGCAGCGTTCGCATTGTAATAGGAAAGGGCATACAGAGGATAGATGTTGGGATCTACATCCTTGCAGTATTTGCGGTTTGAAGAGTCATTGTGAAAAGACATGTTGGAATAAAGTATCAAAGAATGCTTCTACGAAAGGTTACATGAAAATGGATTGTGGATGGAGCTATGGATCAAGTTGGCAAAAAATTACAGGTATGATCAAGAATTTGTTCAAGTATAAAAATTCACATGTGAAAGCTAATGGAAATGGAAATTATAGCAAAAGTAAAGAAATAAAAAATATTTATGGCAAGACATCTATAGATGGAAAGATTCCAGGAAGTTCCAGATCCAGGTTTTGAAGAACTGTCGCAGCAGATGGACAAAGACAGAGGCATTGGTAGATATGAAAAATGACATTTTGGAATAAGGCAAAAGAGAGGCCTTGGCATCAGGCAAATGAAAGGATGTTGATAGTAAGAGAAGACAAGAGGGAAGAGAACAAAGAATTTGAATGCCGCAGCATTCATGGACAAAATTCAGGGAATAAGATCTTGATGTATAATTATGGATTTTGATGTAATTAGTGGTAGAAATTAGGGGGGAGTGTTAGAATATTCTAGTAATTTCTACCAAGAACTTTGTGGTTTAAGATGAAATTTTCTAGAATAGTAGTTATTTAGTAGTTTTCGGAAATTTACACCTTCTAGAAGGGTTTCCAGAAATTTCTCTAGAGGCCTCCAGCTGGATTAGGGATTAGGTAAAGTTTCTAATATTATATTTAGAATGTTCTAGAAATGAATGTCCGGTACGAGAAAATATTCTAGAGTTTTCTATGTAACTTCTAAGCCTTCTATAAAAAGGCATTTTGTAATTGTGTTTCATGCAAGCAATAAAAATAGGTTTATGTGCAGCAACACATTTATAATATCTGTATCCTCCATATCTGTGTTTTGTATTTTTGGTTTGAGGAGTGGATCCAATCCATCCTCCCCTACATGGAAGCGCTTTCAAGTGGTGTTTGCATCTCTCGGAGAAGAAGGATTGACTGTTCACATCTTCCACCGCTAACTTAATGGCAGTCTTTGCTATCTTTCCTGAGTAGGAAGTGGAATCCACCATTACCCCTAAATTTAGAGTCTCCTTTTGATGTGCAAGACCTACACTCACAGCCACGAAAACGCAAGTAGGTGTAAATATTGGCAGAGTTTTCATCTGTAAACCCATGTCCGCCAGTTCCTCTGCACCGCACTTGCCAATCGTATATGTAAATATACAATTATTTGAAGCTTCTTCAGAGCTTTGCAATACCTCGTCCACCCAACGGTCATTAATTGCTTGGAAATTAAGTTAGTTGTCTATAAATATTATTAAAATTAACAGTCAAAGATAATATATCGTTGATAAAATAAATATTTATATTTTGATGTGATGGGATAAAGAAATTACTGTTGATTGTTTGATTATTGATAAGTTTCAAGTAGACTGAGTCTTTAGTTATACAAGAGATTATTTAGAAGCGGTAGAATAAGAAAGTTTTACGTAGACTGAGTATTTAGTAAGACAAAAGATTATCTAGAAGCAGTAGAATAAGAAATTGCTTGAAAATAAACAGCTAATGTAATCAGCCTCTAAACTAATTACTCCCATTTTTTTAAATTATTATGTCTTTGAAAAGTTTGAGTGTCTTATCCGTTAGTGAAATTGTCAGAGTCTAATATTGTCCAAATTATTGTATTATCTTTGGAAATACTGATTTTCATGTTGTATGGCTATATTCTTGATGACTTTTTTTTTTTGTTTGAGTCTGAAAAGATCCAGTTTAAGATTATTTAAATAATCGTACTTTCTTTGGAATTATGTGTTAATAGGACTATTAAAAGGTGAAAATTTCTACATCAACACATTTGTAATTTTAGATGATTTTGTGTGAGTTTAGTCATCAAAACAATGACAAAATATTTGAAATCAATCAATAAATAAAAACTCAAAAGAGAGAAGAAGAAAATCTCTAACTTTCTATTTTTGGCTCGATCTACGCTCTACTAGGGTTTTTGTTTTGCGTCGATTTTCTGCATTCTTTGTCCTTCCCTCATTCCACAGTTATTGGGGGAAATAATTTAGTATTTATGGCTCTGACCATTTCTCACCATGTAGTTGATGCTGGCGCCGGTGTGGTTTCAGATAGCAATGGTGCCGCCAAGCAAACGTCCCCGCAAATTTGTGCCCAAAGTGTTTCACGAGGTATGTCTCAGCCTGATATTGTTCTACTTGCTCATGAGTTTAATGATGCTTGTACTTGGCTTGACAATGCATACCCTTATTGGCTATTTTCTGGGTCGCAACCCTCTTGAACATGTTATCAGGGATTGGGTTGCAAAATCTTGGACCCCTCATAGAATCTACCTGGATGGCATCCAGCACCTCACCAAAGGCTTCTTTTTGTTTCGCTTCTCCAATCCTTCCCATGTGGACGCCATTTTTGTCAAAGGTCCTTGGAACCTTAGGGCCTCGCTTCTAATTTTCCAACTCTGGTCTTGCGACTTCTCTGTCTCTAATGACAAGAAGCTGAAAGTCTCCGTGTGGGTTGAGTTTCCTGGTCTTCCCCTGCCTTGTTGGCCATTCATTTATGCCATAGTGCAAAAGCTAGGTAGGGTTATATGTAGCGAGCATGACCACTTTCTTAATCCTCGGCCTCAAAAGAGGCTTTATGTTTTGGTCGACCTTTCTAGGGACCTCAAAGAGTCTATTGAGATTCAGGTTGATGAGACCACCTTCACCAAGAAGGTGCTTTACCTCAACCTTCCCAACACTTGCTATCATTGTCAATCTACGGAGGACAAGATTAAGGACTGCCCTCTTACAGTGCCTCGTACCAAGGCTCCTCCCAAGGATTCTGGCTCTTAGTTGGCTGAGGCTAAAAAAAGAAGAGGGTAAGAAAGACGATTGGGTCACAGTCGGCTATCGCCATAAGCCAAACA
Source organism: Chamaecyparis obtusa (assembly GCA_027943335.1). NCBI lineage: Eukaryota > Viridiplantae > Streptophyta > Pinopsida > Cupressales > Cupressaceae > Chamaecyparis > Chamaecyparis obtusa. The sequence continues at coordinate 136,225 of BSBK01007412.1, read as the reverse complement.
AGTCGCTTGCTCTAGCTTCCACTTCTCAGCCACCACCTTCAACTCATGAGGTTTCTTTGAAAACCCCGGCTATCGAGGTTTCAAACCCTGCCTCACAAGGAAAAGGATTTATTGACTCTCATGCTACCATTCCTTCAACCCAAGCGCCTCAAGTGGTAGTAGAGATTGCCTCTTCTGCTTCCTTTCACTATTCTTATAGCCCTCTTGGCTGTGCTGAGAATGGGTTTGAGGGCATGCAGGAAAAATGACATAATATATCCATTGAGTTTTCTGGGTCTTCTTTTGCCCCAAGTTATCTATCTAATAGTTTTGATGCCCTTAGGGAGGGTGATGGAATGCATGACACTATTATTCCATGAAGTACATCTCATCGAATGTTTTTGGGTTGACAGACCTACCCAGAAAATTTTATGTGATGGATTTGCATTGTTGTATTAGTCATTTGGATGTTTTATGCTTGCAGGAAGTTAAAATTTCTAGTTTCATGCTTGGTGCTTCTTGTAAAGTTCTTTGGCCTATTAGCCTTGCTCTCTGTTCTCAGCACATGGTTGGTCAAGGTGGAGTTGTTACTCTCCTCTCCCCTAGTTGGAATTCTTTGTTGGTTAGTCATGGTTCTGAACCATGCAGAGAGTTGTTTGGGCCACTTTCATTATTGAGAATCACTCTTTTGGCATAGCTAATGCTTATGCTCCCAATAATGTTGTTGAGAGATCTCACCTTTGGCATTGGCTGGCAGATTCTCTGCAACCTGCTACCTGTCTTGTTTGTGGTGATTTCAATATGGTGGAGATGGCATCTAACAAAGATGGCCTTTTTCCTTTTCGATGGATTGCTGGGGAAAGAGAAGCTTGGTACTGCATGCATAATAAATTAGGCCTTTTCAAAACCAATGTTGGCCTCCACCATTTTGATGGGGTCTGGCACACTTGGTCTAATTACAGGGCCTCTTCTGATAGAATTCATAAAAGGCTTCATCGTGCTATGATCTCAGTACAATCTTCCTTCTTTTTTTTTGAAAAGAAAGCCTTACAGATTACTCCTCTTGTTGATGTGATATTGTCTAATCATTTTCCCATTCAATTTAATATTATTTGACAGATAGCTAAGGCTGGGCCCCCCACCATGCAATTTTTCTTTAATACTTCCTTCCTTCACCATCTATCCACTGTGATCCACATTCATCGGGTTTGGAACCTTGAGCCTAGGCCCTCTCGGTGGCTAGGCTAGATTCAATGGTGGAATGATGCCATTAGGTGTATAGCTTATTTTTTATGCATTTATGGTAGACAGCTGGCCAAGTGTCGTCGTAGATCCTATGATGTCAACACCAAAGCCTTTCGTATTGCCACCGAGGCCCTAGCTCAGAAGCCTTTCAATCAGGATCTGCAACTTAACCTTGCCAAGTTACATCATCAAAACCAAGTTGCTGACAACTATACTACCAAAGGAGCCTAGATTAAAGCTCGTCTCCATTGGTTAAAATTTGGAGACCAAGCTTCTAAAGAATTTTTTTCTACTCTCTTTCCTTCTCATAGTAGTACAGGCATAACTAGAGTCAGGGAAGGCCACAACCTCCTCACAGAGCTTCCTAATGTTTTGCAAGCCTTTGTATGCCATTATCAATAGGTTTTTACTACTTAGGGATACTCTCTTGCCAGCGAGAAAGCTCTTGCTGAGTGCATCATGGTTGTTCTACAATGTGTCTCCCCTACTCAGCGTGTCTTCTATGATCAACTACTTTCCTCATAGGATCTTCGTGAAGTAGTGTTTTCCATGGCTGATGATAAATCCCTAGGCTGCAATGGCTTCCCTTGTGAGTTTTACAAAGCCTTGTAGAATTCCATTGGTCTCAATCTTCACCAAGTCTACCTGGAAGCGTATCATACCCAATCTCTTTGGGGTATCATTAACAAGGGCAATATCAAGTTTATTCCCAAGTCTGGGGATCCAGAGGATATTTGCAACTAGCGGCCTATTACCTTGCTCAATGTCTCCTACAATATCATTTCCAAGGCACTGGCTCTTAAACTTTGACACTTTCTTCCATAGATTGTTAGACCTGAGCAAACAAGATTTATTAGGTCAAGATTTATTCTTGACAATATCATTTCCATTAGGGAAGATATGGAATGGGCTTGTAAGTCTCAAAGCCCTCTTTCTTAAGATTGATTTTGCTAAAGCTTATGATTGCATTGAATGGCCTTTTATCCTTCCTATGCTTCATGCTATGGGTTTTGAACCCAGATTTATTCAATCTGTGCCTCTACCTGAAATACCATCAATGCCTGAGAGTCTTCTACCTTTGGGATCTTTTGATCCATTCAGCAAGGTTTCCCTCTGGCTCTGACCTTGTATGTTCTGGTGTCTGAGGGTTTCAGATACTTGCTTGCTCATTCCATCTCCATGGGTAATGTTTGGGGAATCTACTTGCCGGATTCATCTCAATAGCTAGTCAATGGCCATTTTGCTAATGATTCCTTCCTCACTCTAGAAGAGGATGAAGAGAATATCAAGGCAGCCTTGCAGTGATCAAACACCTTTTGTCTAGCCTTTGGTTCAGCCATTCAATGGCATAAAACCCTCTGCTATAGATAGTTGGCTCTTCCTGAACCTCCCTAGTTTTCTCAGTTTAGTTGGTCCAGGATCTAGCATGGGGAAATTTTCTAATTTCTTGGCATTCCCTTTTCTTTTCAAGCCCACCCTACGGATCTATCGAATGCAGTTCTTGCCAAAATTGAAAAGAAGCTCACCTACTAGATCATGAAGCCGCTCTGTCTTGCAGGAAAGTTTTAGATTTTCTCCAAGATCTTGGTAGCCACACATGTATATTACTCCTCTTATTGGGCTCCTTCCAAAGCCTCCTACAAGAAGCTTAAGAAATTACTATGTGATTTCCTTTGGGCTTCTGGTATTGATCACCAAGGCTTCCACAGGGTTTCCTAGGATTTATGTTGCCTTCTTAAGGTTTCAAGTGGGCTCAGTTTACTTTATACCCAAAAACAAGAGCACACCCTTTGTGCCAAATGGGTTGTATAGTGTCTAACAGGAAATGAAGCCTGGAAAATTTTGCTTCGACACTACATTTCTTCAGGATATCCTCTTCACAAGCCTGCCTAGAAGGGGATTGGATTTCAAACCCTTTTGGTTATGAAGGAGCCCATTCAAATCTAAGGCACTTTTGTTGCCAAAATTATATGGAAAGCCTGGGAGTCTATCAAACCTTGGCTCCGTTGGGCTGGGAATGGTTTTCGGGATGGTCTTTCTTTCAACCAATAGAATATTTGGTGCTCCCCTTTATTTTCTCAATAAGGGATTCCTCTTGCCATAATTCGAGGGGTTAGTGCTCTTCATTTTCACAAACATGGCATTCAAACCTTGAAAGATCTCTTCTCTAAAGCCGCTATGAATCTCTGTTCATGGGACGTTCTCTAGGTTCAATTCTGGCTCATCCTCCCAAATCGTCAGACTTTTGACTTGTTGGTTTTGGCCATCCCACCTCATCTCCTGCACAAGTTGGGAATTAAATCAGTTAGACCTTGGTGGAAGGACTAGAAATGGTACCCTACTATGCCCTTCACCAGCTACAAACCCAAGCTTGGGTACTCTTGGCTTGTTCCCCATTTTCCCATGATTGATTCTCTCAACCAATGATGGCATATTTCTTCTTCTCAGAAGAGTTGGAGCTGGTGATTTCATACTATTTGGGATTATGTCACTGAGCCTAAGATTTCTCACTTTGCCTGGTGTTTTTTGTACTAGGGATTACCTTTGGGAGCTAGAATCAGGCATTTCAGTGTCCCTAATCCTAAATACCCTTTTTGTGGTCATTCTGAGACACTCATACACATTTTTGGGTTTTGTCGTCGTGCCCAGAATTATTGGGTATGGATTCATGACCCCTTTGTTCCTTTTAGGCCTAAGCCTTTCTCGTGGCATATGGTGCTTCTTGGTGATTTCCCCAGAATGCCTTTCCAGTACACCCAGATATGGCATGCTTTCAGGATGGAGATTTTCTTTAGCTTATGGAAAGAATGAAATGTTGTTCTTTTTTCTCATAGTTCTCTAGATATTCATGTCGCTCTTTATGCTAAGGCATGTATTTGTAATCATGTTATGATGCAGATTCAGGTGCAAGCTAATAAGGTGGCCTTAGAGGCTGCCCATTTATAGGAGCTTCTCTAAGACTAGGGAAATACCCCTTGTACTGTGGCTTGGGTGCCTCTAGATTCTCTTGCAGTTGACCGTACACCACCCAGGGGCCACCGTCATAGCCCGAGTTCCTCTACCAGATACTCTAGGACTCCGCATCAATGGCATCACCACTCCGCCACTCCTCCTCGGAGTGATGCGGGCTCTGGCTAGCCTCTTGTGCTTGTTTCCACTTCTGCTATTGCTACTCAGCCCTCAGCCAATATTCATTCTAGTCAAGATAAATTCCCTCACCTGACGCTTGCAATCTCACCTTGGCAGGAGGAAGGAGAGCTAGAAAAAGAAGATCCAAAGGATGGTTGGGCTCTTCCTGATCAGACTCTTCGACCCAATGTTTGGGGCAATCTTGATGATAGAGATCCGCCTCCCTCTTCTACTACTGCCTTTGCAGCTTGAGGGTTTCTCCTTTTATATGCTTTTTTGATGAATAGTTGTATGATTCTGGCCTAGTTGTTGAGTGACTTGCAGGGTGATTTCGTCCCTTGACCCCTTTTTTGTGAATACTGCACTTTTATATTATTAATATAAAAGGCCTCTATTCATAAAAAAACTTGAAAGAAGGGGAATCAGAGTTTTTATGCAATTATATTGTGTTTTAAACTATGACAAATTTCTAAAAAAATTGTTTTTAATATTGAAATAAGATATCAGAATTTCATATATGGAAAATTCTTCTTTAATAAAAATCAACTTTGAATTTTCCATGATTACATAATCCATTCAAAAATAAATTTCCATACATTTTAATTCAGGAACAAAGGATTTATACATATTTTCTAATTCCTATAATTCTACATAGCATTATCTAAACCTAAGAGAAATGAAAGTCAATCATATAAAAGAGATATTTTAAATGAATCATCCTACTTATCATGTAAGTTCATATGTATTATTTCTTACTCATTTTATTATGTAGATGTAAGTCACTTAAAAAAATTAAAATGAATCAAGAATTGGATAAAGGGCTCAAAATAAGTGTATCTCCTTTTATAGAGCTTTCAAATGTGATAGACAACAAGAAAACTATAACATTGGCTTGTTGGATGGTGAATTCCAATACGCACATCATTTTGGAATTGTTTATGTATTTCCCTCCATTCATACCATTTTTGCATTCATTTTAAAAACTTCCAACTAAATAAATAAATGTTGTGTATAAGGTATTATTGATGTGTTTGTAAGAGTGTATGAACTATTCTATGAAAAAGCTATTGAACAAATATAATAAAGAGATTTCTCCTAGCCATTTGTAGATATACAAAAATTTAAACCACACAAATATGATATTTATGTTTACAATTTATTCTATCTTACATTCATTTAATTTTGAGTTTGTCATTATTTATTTATCTACACTTCTTGAATCAACAATTATTATTAGATCTTGTTTAAGATGATAAATTAGAAATTGTGAAGAATGTTTGGCATGATGGAAGAGAATTGTTGGTAAACAAATTTGTCACTGTGAATGCTTTCTTTAGAATGACTGTGTTCTCCCTATGACTAGTGAAAATTGAGCTATGTTGGTTAGTAGATAGGTCCTCTAATGATATAACACCAACCCACTATAAAACCTCATCTATTCACAATAGTTGAAAGATGTTTCTATTAGTGTAGTCTTTGAATTGATAGGTAAAACTCTCTGAAATAGATATTCATTGAATATGTGTTTTTTTTTTAATTTTCAAAATAAGATAGGGTATACCATTAACCAGAGAGTGGGAGATGCTTCTAATCGGTATTCATTACCATGGATATACTGGGCTACTTCGCACAACCATGAAAATAAAATACGACAATAAATTTTAATCCACAACTTCCATATACAATCTCGCAACCATAAAACCATACATATAACACATCTACTGAATGAAATTAAAATCATCAAACAACATGAATATGATAGAATATAACCAATAATGACTCTTAGATCATCTTATAATAAAAAATTTATAAAGAAATAGTTCTAAAAAACCTACAACTAATTGATTCCATTCATTCAACAAAAAAATTACAAGCCTAACAATGAAGAACAACCATAGTTCAAATTTTGAGTCACACTCAGTTGTCACAGTAAAAGAGGGGAAATATTAACAAATATTATTGATCTTTAATGAAGCACTTAACAGAGATATAAATAGTCTTTCAATCTTCTTTGATGGTTACAAAAATAGCTCTTGAAATTTTAATTTCAATAGTCCCATGACAAGTGTTAATAGAAATAACAAAATAAAAGAAAACAAACACAAGAGTTATGTGGCATTTGTGCCTTCCCCTTTACCAACCAATGACTCTATGGAAGCAAATTGGTTTAATTTGTATTGCTGGAAAGATCGTATGACACATGCTATCTCTTCATCCTCTAATACTCTGACATTGTCATTTTTAGTAGTCTAGTAGAGATTATTTTCCTTCATGTCATTTTCTCTTTCTTCATAGCTAGCAAACTCTTGACTAATTGTGGATAGTGTGGCATCAATTTGGGTCAATTTATGAAGCTCTACTTTCTAGTATACAAAAGGACTGATCATTTTGTCAAGATTTTATTAATACGCTTTTGTAATATGGTCAATTTCGATGATATATTTTCCCTTGTTGTGGTGAGAAGCATATCCCAAATCAATAAAATATTTCTGAATTTTTTGAATATCCTCTTGTAAATTACCCTCTAACTCTCCCAAGTTTTTAAGATTTTTAGTCACAAATTTTTTCTTAAAGGTCATGGAAAACATCTATTTTTCTACTAGTTCATCAATTGATCCCAGTAGTCCTATCTTCCCTACATTTTTTTATTTTCATATCCATGATTTCTTTAAGAATTGAAAATAATTTCTTATAAGAATCTTATTCACCTTTAACAATCATGATATTATCTCTCACACTATCCCTGGTTGGTAGAAGGGATTTGTAGTGCGATCCAAGGTGTTCGATCAGGGGAAGCACTATGACTTTCAAATCTTCAATCCAGTCTCTACCCATCCTTCACATTTTTCTTTCTTATAATTTATTATAAGAGCTTGGTTCTCCTTTGACATTAGATCTAGTATAGAAACGGAGGAACTTGTTGGATGAGATGAAAAGAGCGTGAAGATTTCCCTAAGATAATCAGAAAGTTGGGAAACCATTGATTTAAGCTTGGTCTTTTCCTCTTTGTCCTTTTATAGTCTTTCTTCACCTGTTGATGGGAGATTTCTAACATTTGGACAATCTTCTCATGTTGACGAGGACCAACATCAATCCTTTTTACCATAAATTCAGACAAATCCATATGAGCTAGTCTATCAGTAGACTCAATCTATGCAACTTCCATGATTGCAAGCCCCATTTCCTGATCTTTCCCTAGGGCAGCTAGTAGTATATGCTTCTTCTTTTTCAGAGGTGTGGGAGACCCCTTTAAAATTTGATCCACCATGTCTTGAAGAGGTATGATGTCCTATTTTCTCTTTCTTCTATTTTATAAATATTGTCCTATCCTGGAAAGGGTGCATAAAACCCTTGAGGCATACTTAATGCTTTCTAACTCAAAAAAATTCTTACTACTGGGGCAGTATCCTTATGAGTAGAGATGAAAGGAAATTTATAAACCTTTTCAGAAATACAACTAGAGGAGACTAGATCTTGCGATACTTAGTGATCTCATGGGAGGTCTCCTTGTTTCTCTTCCTATCGTTGCATATCGTGTGGCTCTCCTTGTGAAACCTCTTGTCCTAGGATTTGTTCATCTTTGGACTCCTCTTTTGTGAGGTCTATGTCAGGAAGAGATCCTTCTAAATAGGTAGGCTTTGGCTGCTATTCCTTTTCTAGAGGTTCACCATCTCCTACAGAAGCTTGAGAAGATACTTGCATTGAGGGACCCATTGGGGTTGTAACAACAGGCACTGATGCTTGGATATACTAAAGGTTTGGTGGTGATTGTGTAGAGCTTCCTTTCTTCCTCTCAATTTGTTTCTGCTTGACCCACCTTCAATTTCTCTTCATTATCAAAGTCATGCAATCATAAAAATTATTAATTTATGGAACATCCCAATTTGTGGGCTTTATTAGGGTTCCTCTAATTTTCTTCAAATAATGTGGGTCAAGTAATTTAGACCCATCATCTACTAGGCCACCAATATCAAGACTCACCTTGTATAGCTTGATTTTGTCTACAATAAATCTTGACAAAGACATTTCTCTCATTTCAATGTCATCTTTACAATTTATCCAAAAATTTGCAGCTCTGGCACATGGCAGAACGCTAACCGTAGATGCAGATTATCTTGACGAAGCTGTTAGGATCATACTAGGTCCTAATTACATTATATTTCTAGAAGGGATATCTCAGTGCAGTAGCTTTGACTGAATTTGGACAATTAGAAGTGGAGGAGTATGAATATTCCCATACTATTATAGGAAATGGAATCCTTTCCTTATGCCTTTCACCACACCTTTTTTCACTTTGAGTATTTTCTTACATAACTTGATTAACACCATTTTTTCATCGGGATATCTGGGTAACTTGAATGGAAAATCATCAAATGCACAAATGTAGAAATATGTGAAAGTTGGATATTGAGTGAAATAGCTACCATACTTGGAAATTGCACCAACTTCCTCTAGAGATAACCTCCATTTAGGAAACCCTTGTAATTCCTGAGTCAATTTCATGGTAAATGCATCATTCACTCTCTTTGATTCCACATAGATTTTGTGAAGCTGAAAGCAAGGATAAAAGTCATAGATCTATATGTCATCTTCAAAATCTTTGACATGACTCAGAACATGTCAATGGTTTGTGCATGTTAGATCATAGATAATATACAATGATATAAATAAGGAACAATGATGCTTGGCACTCATTATAAGGAACCCAAGTCTATCACTAATAAGCTCCACCCAGTCTATGTATCTTTCATTTGCATACATGGTCTATACAATAATGAAAGCCTACTCTTCCAAGTTTAATGCTTATTCACTACCCCTTGTTCTATGTAATAGGACCCACATGTTGATAATTTATCTTTTCATATTAGCACAATATATAGTCTTGGGAAGTTTTGATTTTTGAGACCTCTCATACTCAAACAACTCTTTTCACATTATAGTTTTCCATCTTGTTCCTTTTTCATTGAAAAGTGAAGCTGGGTGAGAAAAATCCCAATCTCTATATACTTCCCTCACGACTAGGCCGAAGAAATTATAAATAGTGGCTCCACCTAGTGTAACAAGAACCTCTTCATTAGTTATTTTTATTTTGATTATTTGCAGGGTCAAAATGAGAAATGCACTCCCTAATTAGTTTTAGAGATTGCACAGTGACTAGGAATCTAACTACTTCCATGATGCCACTTCCTATTAATTTTTTTGTGATTGGGTATTTTGGTTCATGGTGGACCCTTCTATGAAGGTCTCCAAAGTCAGATTTACTTAGCTTTGATTCGCTGATCTCTTTTGATGCACTCTTAATGCCATTAAGGTCATAAAAAAGACACATACTTGAGGGTGATTCTATGAATTTAGAGGATATGAAGGATTTATATTCTTAGAGAAAATGATGCGAGAGAATTCACTTCTTTATCTCTATAGTGATGCTTCAATTTAACTTCTCCCTTAAGATATTCTGCAATTGAGGTAAAATATTGGATAGATCATGGAAAATAAATGGCATTAAATGAATTACATGTTGGATAAGACATTATTTTAGATAAATTATTCTATGAATTTAATGTTATGATCTATGGTGAGAAGCTTAAGTCACTAAGGGTTTTCAAAATTATTGTGATTTGTCAAACTTTAGAATTGGCGCTTCAACAATAATAATTATGATTCTCATTTTCCTGTTTAGGTGGGTGTTTTCATATCAAGCTTCATAATCTGATGATATTGACTTCCATGCTTTGGATTCATAGGGAGTGCAGAGAATTCCCAATCATGACTAGCTATCTTTTCTTGATGAGTTACTTTTGTCTTCAGTATCCACCTTAGCTTTCTTCTTGAAGAACCACACATGACTTTCTTTCAGTAATTCAAAAAATGCATCATTTGACTGCCCTTCTTGAACCTTGGAGGTTGCCTTCTTTAGTTGTTTTCCTATTATTTCAAAAATCACACCTCTCCCCTTAACTTTTAGATGAAATGAGTATTTCAAAAACCTCTTTCCCGAACATAGAGTTATCTTTTCAAAATTTTGGAAATCACATGAACCCACAATAGTGGGTTATAGTTTTTTGCCTGAACGGACACTGAACTCTACATTTTGAAAAAAAACTTTCAGATTCAGATGCATATTGTCATTAAACCATTTGAAATTGGAAGATGAAGTAAATTAGACTCTTTTAGGATTTTTTGTGTAGATTTTATATATATATATATATATATATATATATATATATATATATATATATATATATATATATATATATATATATATATATATATATATATATATATATATATATATATATATATATATATATATATATATATATATATATATATATATATATATAAGATGCTTTGAGCTAACCATTTATAATTAATTCCTTCAAATGGAACCTCTCAAGCATAAAATCATCATATATTTATTAAAAATGTGTTATTTCAGAAAAAATTAGCATGTATAAAAAAGTGTAACCCACTATTGTGGGGTCACCTACAGTTGTAGTTCTTCTACTACTATTTCTGAATGGCCTTAGTATTTAAAGAACACATTTCCTAAACTTGCACTTTTATTCCTTCCTTGCATGAACTTGGGACTTTGACTAACATTAGTCGGGTTCAAACGTGACTCAGTGATAAAATGGAAAACTTGACCAAACATGATTACCCAATTTCCTGACATGCTAACTTCAAAGACAAGGCTTTAATTATACTAGAAGAATAATAGGACATCTTGGGGTGGTAAGAGGACTCAATTCTTGAAAAGAAAACTAGACAATTACATTCTTCCAGATATAACATTAATTTTAACATTCAGGAACTCGAATATGGTTACAACTGGCTATGACTGGGGACGAGGGCCATGAGGGACTTAGTAGGGACTTAGAATCTTTGGTTTCACACAACAAAGGATCGAACAAGGAAAAATTTAATTGAACGAGCAAGATAAGACCAAAAATAAGAACGTGTGATATAGAAAAGAAAACCTAACTAATATGGTACAGATATAAGGATTGCTTATTTCACAGTTAATACAATTTTAGATCTTGCCCATTATATGATAATGGTAAGATCACACCATCTAGATAAGCTCATTTGAAATAATTAGACCCACACACCTGATTTTTTTTAATGGACCTTTCTATAATGAATCAAATTTAGGATGCGTATCTTTAGGTTCTCTTGTCTTGTCCTAGAGAAAGACCAGATCTCCCTCGATTTATTTGTGAGGTCTAGCTCTTTTATCAGATTTTTTTTTCACTCTTTATGATGTTGAGTTATCCTATAAACTATTTCTTTCCTTTCTTCTTCATTTTTTTTCAAATACAGAATCCTTTTCTCAAGTCCATCATGAAACATAGAATCTTCTAATTCTTTTTAAAGATTGCATATGGAATGATTGAGGGGGAGGGGTAAATTGGATTCAATCCCATACACCAAATTGAAATTTAGGAGTAATTATGTCTACCCAAAGAGCTTCATACAACTTCTTGTGTCAGTTCTTCTAAGTTTTTGACACTAACTTATGCATAATGCTAATCGGGTTCTTATTACTAGATTACGCTTGGCCATTACCTTGAGGGTAGTAAACGGATGAATATGCTAAGTGGATTCCATGGTCATAAAATAAGTGTACTATTTCAACTAAAAAAAACTATGTTGTATTATCAATCACCCGCTTTGTTGGGACCCCAAAGTGTACTAAAAAAAATTTCTTCTAGGAATTTGCAACCAACATCAGAAGTAGTCTTCTTCACCACTTTGGCCTGAACCCATTTTGTGGAGTAATATGTGGCAGTGAGTATATGTGTTTTTCCTCCATTTCAATGTAGGTTAATAGGTCATATGAAATCTAGGCCCCATTGATGAAAATGTCTTTCTAGATCACCATAGGTATTAAGTGTAGTGTAGCCCATTGGGGTTTACCAATCAACTTTTTGAATTTCTCACAGTTTGATACCCATTGGTAGGAATCTTCGAACATCCCTATCTAGTAATAGTAATTCCTCATAATATTAAAGGTTATGACTATATAAGAGAAGTGACCTCCATGTGCTTCATCATGGAAAGCCTTTAATAGATTTTCTTCTTTTTTCTTATCCACACAATTTAGGAAAGTTCTGTCTAGAGCCCATTTGTGTAAATTTTCATTGTAGATATAGGATTAATTATAGAGAGGGGGTGAAATAGTAATCACCAACCCAAACTAAATTTCACAGTTCCAAAACTTCTTTAATAGATTTACCTGTTAAGATATAGTTTAACCTATAACTTCATTACTGGTTAACTAAACATTAAACATCCATGCAACATATAAAACCATCCACACAAAAATCAAACAAGTATCTATCTCATGGAAACCTGACTAGGGTGAAAACCATAGTGTGAGAACAATGCCCACAGATAATTTTTACTCTTGTGAAATATGCCTTGGTTACGAGCCTGGCCTATTAAAGGAACACCTAATAAGGGTTACAAAAGAACAGTTAAATGCTACTAGGTTAAGGGATTTCCCTTAGACTTGTTAAAGTATTTTACCTTGTTAGGCTGGTTAGAGGATTTTAAACACTCTTTTGAAATTGTCACCTAGTTAAAGGATTTTGCAATAGACCTGTTAGGGTCACCCAATAAGGGATTTCATTTTCATAATTGTTAGAGAGTAATAGATAAAAAAAATGATCTATAGTTCACACTGATCTTACTAATTCAGATCCAATGAAGTTCCTTAACACAATAACATACCAATTCAATTCTTTGTTCTTTTCTGTATCCTTCTCTATGTCCTTCTTTGTTATTGCAACTATACTTCTATGTTATGCTGATATCCAGTCTTTCACCACAATCTTCTTCTTTTGTTTGTCACAATACTAGACTCCTTGATCAAGATTAAATTGGAAAATACTGAAATCTAATTTTTCAAAATTTCCTATGTTTTAGTAAACTAAAGTTTTGAGTGTCTTCGGTGCATTTCTAGGCTTGGAGGGTGCATGGAAGTACGTTGTTACTTTTGAAATTTGATTCAAGATTATTTGAATACCTTTCCAATGCATCAAACTATTGACAATTTGGAGCTAGCATGAGAAAGTTATGCCTTCTTCAAGTGGACCTAAATTTTATATATAGTGTTTTGATAAATTTTGATAGTTTAAATAGTCTATTTGTAATCAACACTATGATGACTCTTCATTTTGATTCCAAGGGATTTGTGTGACCCTTTGGATCCATCTTACTTGTATAAACTCCAATTTTGAATAGAATGGAGACACTTTTTGGCTTGCAATCTTGTTGTTAGTCTTTTGAGCTTTTATGTCAAATTTCACAATACTGCAGGTTTCACGCTAGGTATTGTAATCTGATTCATAATTTAGATCACTCCTTTCTTCATCCTTAAGTATGATTTCCTCAATCATAAACCTAAACCTAAATCAATTGATCTGTATTATTCATATCAAATCTAACCATCCATATTTATTTTCTTTATATCCTTGTCGACTTGCTAATTTATAAAATGCTGTACTCTTATTGAAACTTCCTTAATATGTTTTTCCTCAATCTTTGCATCACCACCTTTCTCCTTAGATTATTCTTGATTCATCATGATTTCCTATCTCATCATATATTCCTTTCTTTCCTTTAAGTGTTTACTATCTCCTATAAGACTTCATTTGTACCGATAAGACTTTATTCAATGTACCAATAAGACAATAGTTTATCGGTAAGTATCTTAATCAAATTACCTTAACTTTTACTAATTTATGATTAATATATTTATGAATAGAATCCTTCAGCTTAAATCCTTATCATATTTTAATAAATAATCAAATCATTTGTCTACCATGTTTTGTCTTAACTATTACCCGATACGGTTCCTATCAACATATCCTTTTCCTTACTAAATTTCTCATTATAACAACAATATTTTACTTCTGATAGATATGCTTACAAGTTAAAATATTATGCAAAATAGTTTAACATCAATTCCAAACACATAACTGATTGTCATGTATGCTAATCATGATCGATAATCTCCAACTTGTTATGCCAACAACCAATAGTCCTCTCATATGACATATCTCTCACCATTTATCCTCATATTTCTCTTTTCTTTTGGGGAGATAACTTACATGCATTCACCATATGTTAGGAAGTAAGGAATATTTGAGAACCAAGGATCTTGTAGATTTACTATCAACACCTTAGGAAAATCTTCTTTTTGTTCAGTTTTGTTCTCAATTATCATTCTGCGAAGACCCTTTCCACATACAAGCTTGGTTGGTTTGATCTCAATGTCATACTCTTATAATTTTACAATCCATGTTCCTCTGGTGTTACATCCCACTTTCTATTGTTTTAGAACACTTTTCTCCATGGGTTCTGGCATGAGAGTGCAAGATGTAAAACCTAAAATGTTTAAGATCCTTCGTCATGAAAAAGACATTCTTCTCAATTTACGAATATCTCAATTCATGATTCCTCAATCGGATACTCATGAAGGAAATTGATGTCTGGACTCCTTCCTCATCTTTTTCTAACAAAATCATGGACATAGTATTTTTAGATGTGTAGCAGTAAATAAGAAATTATTTGCTAAAACTGGGATGTGTTAACATAGATGTGTTAGCTATAGGTTATTTGATAATTTTGAAGGCTTCTTTACAAGCTTCATTCTAGATAAACCCATGTTCCCCTTTTATCATATAAGCTATATGTCTAGTAGTTTAAAAAATTCAAGCATGAACCTTCTCAGAAAATTAACCTAGCCAAAGAGTGATTTTAACTCAATCTTGCTTGAAGGGAGGCTGAGTTGTTAAATTTCCCTAAATCTTTTAAGGTCTATGTGAATTCCTTTCTATAACAAAATATGACACAATAATTTTTCTTCATTCACATAGAAGATCAACTTCTTCGAGTTCAAGGAAATCCTGTGTTCCCAACACCTCTTCGGGATTACCTCTAAATCATGCAAATGGTTTCTTCATCTCTTTGACAATATTGTGAGATCAATCAAATACATGACTATGATCTTATTTTTTAAATCTTTGAATGATAAATCTATTTCCAGCTAGAATGTAGCACCTGCGTTGATCATTCAAAAGGCATTCTGTTATAAGAAAATGTGCCCCATGGAGTAGTGAAATTTGAATTATGTTAGTCACTAATGCAGGAGCATCCTGGGTGTAAGAGCAATCTTGCATCACCCAAAAATATTTATGTTTTTGTATTCAATAAGGGCTATCTTGTGTAGAGCTGCTATTTTTAGTAACTTGGTCATAAATCTTAGAATGTTCTAATTTCACATATGGAGGTTCATCTTAGTCATATCAGCCTGCCAGTAAAGTTTCATTGACAGATCAAGTCTAGCTTTGTAGATATTGAAGATTTTTGGTATTGGTAGCAGGGTACATAAACTTTCAACTCAGTTTTGAAGGCTTTAGAGGCACCGAATGACATCAAGAATTTGAGTGATGGGTTCTTGCGCTAATGAAGCCTATAGAGCACTTCATGGCCTTTCCGAATTGGGGTTGTAATAGTCAAACGGAGCAACTGGCGATGACTTATGGTCTTCGGAAATTGAGTCACTTGAAATGGCAGAAAATAAATTTTCTTCAAAATTTCTGTTCGGGTTTCAAAAGTTATTTTGAGCTGACTTTGATGTAACAAATTGTAAAATAAAATAATTCTAACTTTGGTCAGCCCTTAGGGCAAAATTTCTAGAACCTTCTCGGGAGGTGGAAATCGCCTATATAAAGAAGGCCCGTAGTGTTGTCTTAGACAGTTCTGGGCAGTTCGGGAGTAGTCCTGGGTAGTAGATCTGGGTAATAATTTGAGGCTTTGTCCTATAGAATATTGTAAGGGAATTCCCATGTGGCTTTGCATATTTTAATTCTGAACGTTTGTAATTCCACATTTGTGGAGATAATAAGAAGCCAATTTTTTGTTCTTGCATATTATTGTTGTTTCTTTGTTTCTGTTATGTGTTTGTGGTATTAAGGGGAGCACCCTTCATCAAGTGGTATCAGAGTGGGAGTTCTTGAGTGTGTAAATAGATCACCGAGTGTGAGGTAGTTTGCAACAGGACCGTGGGTTAGGGTTTGTGTAAACAGGTCGCCGACTGTGAGGCAGTTTGCACCAGAACTATGGTTAGGGTTTCAACGATATGAGTGAAAATGCCTCCATGAAGAGAGTGTGGAGGAAGAGCTGGTGCTCTGACACCAGAGGTTAGAGAGTTGCAAAGACAAGTGCGAGCATTGCAAGAGGATAGTCATGGAGGAATGAATCTTAATGTCAGAGACAAAAGCGAGGATGAAGCCGAAGAAGAATATCAAGGAGAAGTCAAAATTGTGAACCAGGAGGAAGAAAGACTTTTTTGGGCCATTTTGAAGATCGAGAAAAGACCTAAGGTCGAGGTTCCTACATTTTTAGGGAATCTTAACCTAGAAGAATTGATCGACTGCATCAATGAATGTGAAGAATATTTTGAGTTTGAAGATGTTGAGGATCCTGATAGGGTCAAATTTGTGAAGGCCAGACTGAGAGTTCATGCGAAGATTTGGTGGTAAGAGATTCAATTGGAGCGAAATAAAAGAGGGAAAGATAAAATCACAAGATGGGATCGGATGGTGGATAAATTGAAGCGACAGTTTATTCCTGTTGATTATGAGCTTGACCTACTGAAGAAAATGCAAAGTTTGAAGCAAGTAGGAAAATTTGTTCAGAAGTATACAGAGGAATTCCATCAACTCCTCATCAGAGCAGGCCATGCAGAAGCTGATAAGGAGAAAGATTCCTGATACCTTAATGGGTTGAGGCTGAGCATTCAAGAGGAGCTAAATTTGGTTTGAATAAATAGTATTGAAGAGGCATACCATTTTTCCCTAAAAGTAGAGGAAAAATTGAACAAGAAGTTTGAGAGAGGACAAAGTGAAAGAGGTCATGATAGTAGATCTGGTGGACGATCATATGGAGATCAAAATAAAGATATGAAAAAGAAGGATGAGTCCAGTAACAATCAAAATTAGAGAGGACATGATTTTAATAATTTCCATGATTAGAATAATAGAGATTAGAGAGGGAGAGGAAGAGGAAAAGGATCTAGAAGAGGAGGCTTCCGTGGAACATGTTTTCACTGTGGAGAAGAAGGTCATAGGGCATTTGAATGTCCTCAACACCAAGGAAGAATAGACAAGAGAAATGAAGGTGAGGCCAAAGTTTCATATGTAGAGGAAGATGCCAGATCATCACATTCTGAAGATGCTGAAAGAGGAGAGACGTTGATTAACAAAAGAGTCCTATTGAGTGGTGAGAATAAACCTAAGCAAAGGAGGAGCCTGTTTTGCACTAGATGCAAGTGTGAAGGTAAATGTTGTGATGTGATTATTGATAGTGGCAGTACTGATAATTTGGTGTCAAAAGAGATGGTGACAAAGTTGAAGTTCAAGAGGCAGAAACATCCACATCCATATCGGGTTGCTTGGGTACAGGATGACCACAAGGTCATGGTTAGTGAACAGTGCCTAGTGAAGTTCAAGATTGGCGGGTACCACGATGAGGTACTATGTGATATCATATCTATGGATGCATGTCATATGTTTTTGGGTAGGCCATGGCAGTTCGACAGATGTGTTATACATGATGGTCATGCGAATACCTATTCCTTGACAAAGGATGGAGTGCGACATAAGCTAAATGCATTGAAGGAGACTGAAGAAAAGGTATGTGGTAATGCAAGGATAAATTTTGTTGATAGAGGAAATTTCTTAGATGGTATGCAGCATGAGCATAAGTGTTTTACATTAATTCCAAAATTTGGGAAAGAGGAAGTAGAAGATGTGCCTATAAAAGTTGTAGAATTATTGAATGAGTTACCACCAGTAAGAAAGATCGGTCATCAAATGGACTCAATTCTAAGAGTCAGTTTGCCAAATAAGATAGCACACAGAATGACACTAGCAAAAAGTGAAGAGTTGATGATAGATTTGAAGTTTAATTCATCACATCATCCTCATATTATATATGGTAGTAGTCCCAGAAATGCATCTGAGTTGAGAAAATTAGATAAAGGAGAAATAAGTAGTGTTGAAGGTGAGGAATTTGCAGAACATTTGAAGAACATCCATGAGGAGGTGAGGAAGCATATTTCCAAGATGAATGCGTAGTATAAAGTGAAGGAAGATCAGAAAATGAGGCATAAGGAATTTCAGATTGAAGATGAGATTGCAGCAACACAGTAGAGTATTCTAGCAAGTTGTTCAGATACTGAAGAGATTGAAGACATACTGGATAGTCGAGTTGGTAGAAGCACAAGGAACAGGACATATGAAGAATATTTGGTCAAGTGGAAAGGATAACCCATTGAAGATTCATCATAGCTGACAAAGAAGGAGGTTAACCATCTCAGTTTTCCTCTTCACACCTGAGTCGTGATAGGGTCACTTCTCAAATTACCACAGGTGTCTGATGCAGGAGCATAATGGGTGTAAGAGCAATCTTGCATCACCCAAAAATATTTATGTTTTTGTATTCAATAAGGGTTATCTTGTGTAGAATTGTTATTTATGGAAACTTTCTATTTTTAGTGAGTTGGTCATAAATCTCAGAATGTTCTAATTTCACATATGGAAGTTCATCTCAGTTGTATTAGCCTGCCAGTAAATTTTCATTGACAGATCAAGTCTAGCTTTGTAGATATTGAAGATTTTTGGTATTCACAGAAGGGTACAGAAACTTTGAACTCAATTTTGAAGGCTTTAGAGGGCGTAGATGAGGTTGATAATTTGAGTGATGGGCACTTGCGCTAGTGAAGCCTATAGAGTGCTTCGTGACCTTTCCAAATTGGGGTTGTAATAGTCAATCAGAGCAACTGGCGATGACTTATGGTCTTAGAAGTTGAGTCACCTAAAATGGCAGAAAATAATTTTTCTTCCGGTTTCAAAAGTTATTTTGAGCTGACTTTGATGTAACAAATTGTAAAATAAAATAATTCTAAGTTTGGTCGTCCCTTAGGGATAAATTTCTAGAACCTTCTTGTGAGGTGGAAATTGCTTATATAAAGAAGGCTCGTAGTGTTGTCTTAGACAGTTTTGGGTAGTTGGGGAGTAGTCCTGGGTATTAGATCTGGGTAATAATTCGAAGCTTTTTCCTACAAAATATTGTAAGGGAATGACCATGTAGCTTTGCATATTGTAATTTTGAAAGTTTGTAATTCCACATTTGTGGAGATAATAAGATGCCAATTTTCTGTTCTTGCATATTGTTGTTGTTTCTCTGTTTCTGTTATGTGTTTGTGGTATTAAGGGGAGTACCCTTCATAAAGTGGTATCAGAGCGGGAGTTCCTTAATGTGTCAATAGATCACCGACTGTGAGGTAGTTTTGCACCAGGATCGTGAGTTAGGGTTTGTGTAAATAGATCGCTAAGTGTGAGATAGTTTGCACTAGAACTGTGGTTAGGGTTTTAGCGATACGCGTGAAAATGCCTCCACAAAGAGAGTGTGGCAGCAGAGCTGGTGCTGTGACACCAGAGGTTAGAGAGTTGCAGAGACAAGTGCGAGCATTGCAAGAGGAGATTCACAAAGGAATAAATCTTAATGTTAGAGATGAAAGTGAGGATGAAGCCGAAGAAGAATATGAAGAAGGAGAAGTCATAATTGTGAACTAGGAGGAAGAAAGACTTTTTTGAGCCATTTCAAAGTTCGAGAAAAGACCTAAGATCGAGGTTCCTACATTTTCATGGAATCTTAACCTAGAAGAATTGGCCGACTGGATCAATGAATGTGAAGAATATTTTGAGTATGAAGAAGTTGAGGATCCTGATAGGGTCAAATTTGTGAAGGCTAGACTGAAAGGTCATGCAAAGATTTGGTGGCAAGAGATTCAATTGGAGCAAAATAGAAGAGGGAAAGATAAAATCACAAGATAGGATTGGATGGTGGATAAATTGAAGTGACAATTTATTTTTGTTGATTATGAGCTTGACCTACTAAAGAAAATGCAAAGTTTGAAGCAAGTAGGAAAATTTGTTCAGGAGTATACAGAGGAGTTCTATCGACTCCTCATCAGAATAGGCCATGCAGAAGCTGATAAGGAGAAAGTTACCCAATACCTTAATGGGTTGTGGCTGAGCATTCAAGAGGAGCTGAATTTGGTTTGAATAAATAGTATTGAAGAGGCATACCAATTGTCCCTAAAAGTAGTGGAAAAATTGAACAAGAAGTTTGAGAGCAGACAAAGTGAAAGAGGTCATGATAGCAGATCTGGTGGACGGTCATATGGAGATCAAAATGAAGATCTAAAAAAGCAGGATGAGTCTAGTAATAGTTAGAATCAGAGAGGACATGATTTCAATAATTTTCATGATCAGAACAATAGAGATCAGAGAGGGAGAGGAAGAGGAAGAGGACAAGGATCTGGAAGAGGAGGCTTCTATGGAACATGTTTTCACTGTGGAGAAGAAGGTCATAGGGCATCTGAATGTCCTTAACGCCAAGGAAGAATAGGCAGGAGAAATGAAGGCTAGGCTAGAGTTGCATATGTAGATGAAGATGTGAGATCATCACATTCTGAAGATGCTAAAAGAGGAGAGATGTGTATTAACAGAAGAGTCCTATTGAGTGGTGAGAATGAACCTGAGAAAAGGAGGAGCATATTTTGCACTAGATGCAAGTGTGAAGATAAATGTTGTGATGTGATTATTGATAGTGGTAGTACTGATTATTTGGTGTTAGAAGAGATGGTGACAAAGTTGAAGCTCAAGAGGCAAAAACATCCACATCGATATCGGGTTTCTTGGGTGCAGGATGACCACAAGGTCATGGTTAGTGAACAGTGCCTAGTGAAGTTCAAGATTGGTGGGTACCACGATGAGGTACTATGTGATATCATATCTATGGATGCATGTCATATGTTGTTGGGTAGGTCATGGCAGTTTGACAGATGTGTTGTACATGATGGTCGTATGAATACCTATTCCTTGACAAAGGATGGAGTGTGACATAAGATAAAGCCATTGAAGGAGATGAAAGAAAAGGTATGTGTTAATGCAAGTTAACTTTTGTTGATAGAGGAAATTTCTTAGATGGTATGCGGCATGAGCATAAGTGTTTTACATTAATTCCAAAAGTTGGGAAAGAGGAAGTAGAAGATGTGCCTATAAAAGTTGTAGAATTATTGAATGAGTTACTACCAGTAAGATAGATCGGTCATCAAATGGACTCGATTCAAGGAGTCAGTTTGCCAAATAAGGTAGCACACAGAATGACACTCACAAAAAGTGAAGATTTGGAGATAGATTTGAAGTTTAATTCATCACATCATCCATAGATTATCTATGGTAGTAGTCCCAGAAATGCATCTAAGTTGAGAAAATTAGATAAAGGAGAAATAAGTAGTGCTGAAGCTGAAGATTTTACAAAACATTTGAAGAACATCCATGAGGAGGTGAGGAAGCATATTTCCAAGATGAATGTGCAATATAAAGCTAAGGCAGATCAGAAAATGGGGCATAAGGAATTTCAGATTTAAGATGAGATCGCAGCAACATAGTGGAGTATTCCAGCAAGTGGTATAGATACTGAAGAGATTGAAGACATACTGGATAGTCGAGTTGGTAGAAGCACAAGGAATAGGACATATGAAAAATATTTGGTCAAGTGGAAAGGAAGACCTGTTGAAGATTCATCATGGATGACAAAGGAGGAGGTTAACCATCTCGGTTTTCCTCTTCACACCTGAGTCGTGAGAGGGTCACTTCTCAAATTATCCTAGGTGTCTGATGCAGGAGCATCCTGAGTGTAAGAGCAATCTTGCATCACCCAAAAATATTTATGTTTTTGTATTCAATAAGGGCTATCTTGTCTAAAGTTGCTATTTATGGAAACTTGCTATTTTTAGTAAGTTGGTCATAAATTTTAGAATGTTCTGATTTCACATATGGAGGTTCATCTCAGTCGTATCATCCTGCCAGTAAAGTTTCATTGATAGATCAAGTCTAGCTTTGTAGATATTAAGGATTTTCAGTATTGGCAGTAGGGTACAAAAACTTTGAACTCAATTTTGAAGGCTTTAGAGGCCCTGGATGAGGTCGAGAATTTGAGTGATGGGCGCTTGTGCTAGTGAAGCCTATCGAGCGCTTAGTGGTCTTTCCGAATTATGGTTGTAATAGTCAATCAGAGCAACTGGCGATGACCTATGGTCTTTAGAAGTTGAGTCACCTGAACTGGCAGAAAATAATTTTTCTTCAAAATTTATGTTCAGGTTTCAAAAGTTATTTTGAGCTGAGTTTGATGTAACAAATTGTAAAATAAAATAATTCTAAGTTTGGTCAGACCTTAGGACTAAATTTCTAGAACCTTCTCGGGAGGTGGAAATCACCTATATAAAGAAGGCCCGTAGTGTTGTCTTAGACAGTTCTGGGTAGTTCGAGAGTAGTCCTGGGTAGTAGATCTGGGTAATAATTCAAGGCTTTGTCCTATAGAATATTGTAAGGGAATGCCCATGTGGCTTTGCACATTGTAATTCTGAAAGTTTGTAATTCCACATTTGTGGAGATAATAAGAAGCCAATTTTTTGTTCTTGCATATTGTTGTTGTTTCTAAGTTTTTGTTATGTGTTTGTGGTATTAAGGGGAGCAACCTTCATGAAGTGTTATCGGAGCGGGAGTTCCTAAGTGTGTAAACAGATCGTCGACTGTGAGGCAGTTTGCACTAGGACTATGGGTTAGGGTTTGTGTAAACAGATCACCGACTGTGAGGCAGTTTGCACCAAAACTGTGGTTAGGGTTTTAGCAATACGCATGAAAATGCCTCCATGAAGAGAGCGTGGTGGAAGAGCTGGTGCTATGACATACAAGGCTAGAGAGTTGCATAGACAAGTGCGAGCATTGCAAGAGGAGATTCACAGAGGAATGAATCTTAATGTCTGAGATGAAAGTGAGGATGAAGCCGAAGAAGAATATCAAGAAGGAGAATTCAAAATTGTGAACCAGGAGGAAGAAAGAGTTTTTCAGGCCATTTTGAAGATCGGGAAAAGACCTAAGATCGAGGTTCCTACATTTTCAGGGAATCTTAACCCAAAAGAATTGATCGACTGGATCAATGAATGTGAAGAATATTTTGAGTATGAAGATGTTGAGGATCCTAATAGGGTCAAATTTGTGAGGGCCAGACTAAAAGGTCATTCGAGGATTTGGTGGCAAGAGATTCAATTGGAGCGAAACAAAAGAGGGAAAGATAAAATCACAAGATGGGATCAGATGGTGGATAAATTCAAGTGATAGTTTATTCTTGTTGATTATGAGCTTGACCTACTAAAGAAAATGCAAAGTTTGAAGCAACTAGGAAAATCTATTCAGGAGTATACAGAGGAGTTCTATCGACTCCTCATCAGAACAGGCCATGCAGAAGCTGATAAGGAGAAAGTTGCCTTATACTTTAATGGGTTGAGGCTGAGCATTCAAGAGGAGCTGAATTTGGTTCGAATAAACAATATTGAAGAGGCATACCAATTTTCCCTAAAAGTAGAGGAAAAATTGAACAAGAAGTTTGAGAGTAGACAAAGCGGAAGAGGTTGTGATAGAAGATCTGGTGGATGGTCATATGGAGATCAAAATGAAGATCCAAAAAATGCAGGATGAGTCCAGTAATAGTCAGAATCAGAGAGGACACAATTTCAATAATTTCCATGATCATAATAATAGAGATCGAAGAGGGAGAGGAAGAGGACAAGGATCTAGAAGAGGAGGCTTCTGTGGAACATGTTTTGACTATGAAGAAGAAGGTCATAGGGCATTTGAATGTCCTCAATGCCAAGGAAGAACAGACAGGAGAAATGAAGGCCAGGCCAGAGTTACATATGTAGATGAAGATTTCAGATCAACACATTCTGAAGATGCTGAAAGAAGAGAGATCCTAATTAATAGAAGAGTCTTGTTGAGTGGTGAGAATGAACCTAAGCAAAGGAGGACCCTGTTTCGCACTAGATGCAAGTGTGAAGGTAAATGTTGTGATGTGATTATTGATAGTGGCAGTACTGATAATTTAGTGTCACAAAAGATGGTCACAAAGTTGAAGCTCAAGAGGCAGAAACATCCACATCTATATTGGGTTGCCTGGGTGCAGGATGACCACAAGGTCATGGTTAGTGAACAGTGCCTAGTGAAGTTCAAGATTGGCAGGTAACACGATGAGGTACTATGTGATATCATATCTATGGATGCATGTCACATGTTGTTGGGTAGGCTATGGTAGTTTGGCAAATGTGTTGTACATGATGGTCATGTGAATACCTATTCCTTGACAAAGGATGGAGTGCGACATAAGCTAAAGCCATTAAAGGAGACTGAATAAAAGGTATGTGGTAATGCAAGGATAACTTTTGTTGATAGAGGAAATTTCTTAGATGGTATGTGGCATGAGTATACGTTACATTAATTTCAAAAGTTGGGAAAGAGAAAGTAGAAGATGTGCCTATAAAAGCTGTAGAATTATTCAATGAGTTACCACCAGTAAGAAAGATCAGTCATCAAATGGACTCGATTCTAGGAGTCAGTTTGCCAAATAAGATAGCACACAGAATGACACTAGCAAAAAGTGAAGAGTTGAAGATAGATTTGAAGTTTAATTCATCACATCATCCACAGATTATATATGGTAGTAGTCCCAAAAATGCATTTGAGTTGAGAAAATTAGATAAAGGAGAAATAAGTAGTGCTAAAGCTGAGGATTTTGTAGAACATTTGAAGAACATCCATGAGGAGGTGAGGAAGCATATTTCCAAGATGAATGCGTAGTATAAAGCTAAGGCAGATCAAAAAATGATTCATAAGGAATTTCAGATGAAAGATGAGATCGCAACAACACAGTGGAGTATTCTAGCAAGTGGTTTAGATACTAAAGAGATTGAAGACATACTGGACAGTCAAGTTCATAGAAGCACAAGGAACAGGACATATGAAGAATATTTGGTCAAGTGGAAAGGATGACCTATTGAAGATTCATCATGGCTGACAAAGGAGGAGGTCAACTGTCTCAGTTTTCCTCTTCACACCTGAGTCGTGACAGGGTCACTTCTCAAATTAGCCTGGGTGTCTGATGTAGGAGCATCCTGGGTGTAAGAGCAATCTTGCATCACCCAAAAATATTTATGTTTTTGTATTTAATAAGGGCTATCTTGTGTGGAGCTGCTATTTATGGAAACTTGCTATTTTTAGTAAGTTGGTCATAAATCTCAGAATGTTCTTATTTCACATATGGAGGTTCATCTCAGTTGTATCAGCCTACTAGTAAAGTTTCATTGACAGATCAAGTCTAACTTTGTAGTTATTTGAAGATTTTCGGTATTGGCAATACGGTACATAAACTTTGAACTCAATTTTGAAGGCTTTAGAGGCCCCGGATCAGGTCGAGAATTTGAGTGAGGGGTGCTTGCACTAGTGAAACTTATAGAGCGCTTTGTGGCCTTTCCGAATTGGGGTTGTAATAGTCAATCAGAGCAACTAGTGATGACTTATGGTCTTCGGAAGCTGAGTCACCTGAAATGGCAGAAAATAATTTTTCTTCAGAATTTTTGTTCAGGTTTCCAAATTTATTTTGAGCTGACTTTGATGTAACAAATTGTAAAATAAAACAATTCTAAGTTTGGTTGGCCCTTAGGGCTAAATTTCTGAAACCTTCTCGGGAGGTGGAAATTGCTTATATAAAGAAGGCCTGTAGTTTTGTCTTAGACAGTTCTAGGTAGTTCTAGAGTAGTCTTGGGTAGTAGATCTGGGTAAAAATTGAGGCTTTGTCCTACAGAATATTATAAGGGAATGCCCATGTGGCTTTGCATATTGTAATTCTGAAAGCTTGTAATTCCACATTTGTGGAGATAATAAGAAGCCAATTTTCTATTCTTGCATATTGTTGTTGTTTCTTTGTTTTTGTTATGTGTTTGTGGTATTAAGAGGAGCACCCTTCATCTCACTCTCATCAAATTCTATCTAATTATACCCTGAGAAATCATCTATCATATACATCATCTATGCACTTACTACCATCTGTAATAAATGATCCATGTTAGATAATGCATAATTGTCTCTTAGATATAATTGATTCAGATTTTTGAAATCTATGTAGATTCTAATCTCTCCAATTTTCTTTCAGACTAGGACTATGCTGGCTACCCTAGTGGAATGGTTGATAGGATAGGTGATTCACATCTTGATAATCTTCTCAATATCCTAAAAGATAGCATCAACTACTTTAGAGTCATAGTTTCTCTATTTCTGATAGAAAGGAGCAGCTTCAAGTTTTAGGGGAATGTGGCATTTGAGATTTTCTCCCATGAAACATTTCAAATCATCATTGCACCATGAAAATACATCTTGATAAGATATAATAAAATTTTTCAATTTAGTTTTCTCCTCTTCTGTACAATATTTTTTGACATTTATCATCTTCGGGTTTTGTGCATCTCTGATATTCAAAACCTTGTATTCTATGAAGGTGTTTCCCCTCTCTTCTCTCTTCTTCTTCACATATGCATCTTGCCTATCAAACAACTTTTCTAAAGAGATCATACCTAAGGGAAGCTTGTTTCCTATTAAATGCAGAATCCCTTGCTCCAAGTCCATTTTTTGTTTGGAGAAAAATCAGTACAAGGATTTTCTTCTCTGTCATAATACTATTCAGTAAACATCTCAATATTCTCCAAGAACTGTCAAAGCTGATGATCATCCTTGAAAACCTTTTAGAATTCTATGTTGTCAGGGATGCTTGGCCTCTACTCTAGTTCAACTATGTTCTTTTGGTCCTTGAAGTATGGATGAGGTAGCAAGAGAGATGTTGATACTTCTAGGGAATTGACTTAGGATTTTTGTTCCCTGGGTACCACTTCTATTGAAAATGCTTCAAGGTTCTGTATTTCATCTCATACCCTATTTTTGGTAATATTTTAATCTATGATTCTTAATAGGAAGAGCCCCCTAACATGTTTGATTATGAATTGTACATCACCTCTCGCTTTCAGTATTTTGACACTTCCCTCCTTGGCTACAACAATTTGCAATAAAAAATCCTCATATTAAATAATTTTTTCATGTTCTTGAATTCTACTTTGTAGGACAAATGAATGACATCCCCTCGAGGCAGCATAAACACTACTCCTGCACTAGACCCAAAAGAGGCACAAGTTTTGTCAAACTCTATAGTCCATAACAATGATTCCTCCCTTTCATTTTTTAACTCTGGAGAATCAGATTTAGTATACAACATATAATTGCCAAATTCTAGTTCTTTGTACAAGATTGTGCTATTGGGTCATCGGACTTCAACACAAAGAATTTGGGTTTTTCCTTGGGTTATAGTTTAACCTTATTATTTCCAACAGGTATGATTGTATGAGACTAGTCTAATTTAATTTCTCTTCCCAAATCCCTACAAAAAAATTTTCTTAGTAACATATCGTAACTAGCTAGAATATATGCCACTAAAATGGCAAGTTTCAATCTTTTGGCTAGGTGTCCGGCAATAGCTACTTGTGCATCTTTAATTTGGCCAATCAATGGGACCTACTTCACATCCATTGAATAACATCTCCCAAAAGTTTTTGGCAGGGATAAACCAAGAGCCTTAGCTAGTGGTGCCAACATCATATTTTTAGAAGCTCCTGAGTCTATGATGCAATTGCTAAGATTATATCCATTCATGAAAAGAGAGACATAAAATGGTTTAGGCTTTTGGCCTGGGGTAGTGAATAATATGCTAGCATCATATTGGTTTTCTTCTAAAACACTGGGTTCATCTTTGAAAACCATACTCAAGTACGCATTAAGACTTCTATTACTTAACTTACAATGCTCTACTAAGTGTAGTAGCTTTGAGGGATTTGACTTCAAATAATCTAAAGGAGAGATTTGAATGCATGACTCTTTGTAGAATTGGACAATATCAAATGAATTAGATTCCTTACTCAGAACATAAGTATTTTGGGATGTGGTCATTTGATCTGAATATACCTTAGGAGGTGCAGAGCTCAAGATTGAATACATGGATGCAAGTTTGTCCCATACCACTTTTGTTGTTGTTTCAACTACAACATTGAAAAAGACATTATTGGACAGTGAAAAAAATACACTTTCTCTTACCTTCTTGTTGAGAGTTTCCCAATCTTCATTCTTCCTCAAAGTTGGCTCCTTTAATTTTCCCTCAAGTATGAGTGCAAGGTCTTTCTTTATTAGCAAAGACTCCATTTGTACTTTCCACCATAGTAATTTTTAGTGGCTAATATTCGCTAATTGGCTAATTTTCAAAATTTGAGAATCCAAATTTGGCTAATAATTCAAAATTTAAGGCAACCTAAATCGCCACATTTTTATAAAATTTTGATTTAGAAATATTTAAATCGCAAAATAATTTATTTTATAAAAAACTTGAACATGAAAATTCGCCACAATATTCAATACATGATTAGATTTGATTTTCCATAATTTTATGAGTTATTGTAGAAATTTAAATTAATTCTCCAAGAATATATCATGATTATTAGTTACAGTAGGGATCTATCGCCAACTTTGAGTTTTCATTACTGACTTTAAGTATAATCTAGTGACCCTCATTATATTTTATGAGGTAAAAATGTTACTATCTGGTTTGTAATGCTTATGGGAGCTAAAATTTCTTCCGGATTGTTGATCTTAATATAAATCAATGGTCTTCAAGAAATTTTGGGCCCCATTAATATTTAAAAATATCAATACATTTGTCTCACACAATTCAATGACATTATTAGATTATATTTTAAATAAATGGTAGCAAGTAATTATTACAAAGTCTATTCCTTAAACCCATCAAAGATTTCCACATTAAGCATAATAATTTTCTATAAGAATTCTATTTTTTAAAATAGAAGTATCCACCATGTGATTAATTAATTTATTTTTATTGTTTGATATTCACTAATATTTTCTACAAAATAATTGTTATGAAAAAATAATCGCCAATAAGAATACTTTTTCTTTCAATAAATTTGAGAGATTCGCCAATAGAAATTAATTTTTTTCCTCAAAAAAATGAAAGATTCGCCAATATTTTAGATTTTTTTTAAGAGGGGGGTTTCTTAAAGATTACTCTACTTTCCACAATCCAACATTTTGTCCAAAGAATTTCTCTACCTTCACTTCTTCCATGATTGCAGAATTTCAACCACAAAAATCTCAACCAGCAATCCTACCTTACTCCGATACCAATTGTAATGCAATTTGAAGTGCAAAATTAATACTAGAAATATATATAAATCAGAAATTAGAAAAATAGAGACAAAATAACTCAACACTGAAATTTATAATAGTTCACTATTTTGGCTACATCCACTTTCAACAGAGGAAAATCTCTTATTTATTAATATCTTTGAGTTTTATATTACACATTACAACAATTTGCTTGCAGCAATAATAAAAAGTGGATAAACAATATCCAATCAGTTTATATTAAAGGTCTCGAATAGAAATGAAGAGACACAAGATTTGGAGGGAAATATAATGGTGACCATTGGGCTTCATACACCCAACACTTTGATCTTCTTATTACTTAATTTTCCATCGACTTCCCCTGCCCTGTGAAAGATTATTTACATATGTTAATGTTTGATGTTACCTGGCGTCACAAATTTGAGGAAATTTGGCGTTGTCTCAACATGGTGTTTGGCTTATCATTTCAAGCTCCACATTATCGCTCAGTTTGGTGCCTCTATTTTGACATATTTTTCTATGCATTTGTGAGGTCATGAAAGAACGAATCGTTTGTAAAGATTTTGGCCGCATACTTTCCTTTCCAGACCTGCAAATGTGAAGCCACCTCGACACGACTTGTGCTTCTTACCGTGGCATTTTCTTTAGCGAACTGAATGCATTTATTTTAGCAACTAAAGCTATCTTTATTTGTTGTTCATTAGAACGTGAGCCTCTATTTTGAGAAATTTGAGTTTACATTAGCCTAATTTCAACATTTAATCTAGAATTTTGACATTGAATTGTTGTTATTTTTCCTTACGAGACATCATCAACTGTCAGACAATTTAGTAATTATGAGTTGTCTTTGATCAACTAATTTCATGTTTCATTTTTACATTTATCATATTTATTTTCTTTCAATTGTATGTTGATTATAAATAAAAGCAATGTGCTAAAGTATCTTATTTTTATCATATATATACATTTTGTTTTTAGTTTTTATTTTTTTAAGATATTTTACTTCTATACAAACTGCTAACTCATTTATTTCTACATTGATACATGCAAATACATTGTAGTCATTATCAAAATCAATTTGAAATGTACTTATTTAGACACCTTTTGTAAGTAGTCATATTAATGTCATTTCTAAATTTGAATATATATATTTTTTATCATTAACATTTCAAACTATATATAATTTATCATCAAAATAAAAAGATTGAAAATAAAATCTAAAATATTGATTATTTATAATAATTAAAATATAAATTTTCATACACGTCCTTCATTATGTTGAAATTTTTTTTAACGCATACTATATTCTAAGTTTTCTTATATCTATTGAATCTCTAAAGATGTGTGTGCAAATAATATTGGGTAAGAAACTGAATATTTGGTCATAAAAAAGCAATCCAAGGATGTTAATAGAAACTGACCATTAAAATAGAGAACATCTATAGTTTCGACATAATATTTAATGAAGTAGCACCATAATGCATAGTATTTAGTCAAGCAAGAGTATAATACACAAAGTAAGAAATACATATATAGTAATACTTCCGCCTTAGTCAACCAACTCTTCTATTTTCAAACCACAAACTTAAAAATGAGGGGTATTTATCATCCTTTAAGTATACCAATTGTCACACAAAGCCATCAAAATGAGACTTTGCTGGCATTCCTTTAACTGGACAGGCTGGAAATAAAATCATAAATCTTTTTTTATACCCTGCAATCCGATCAGTGGACATTGTTGTAAAGAATTTAGAAGAACACTAAATTCTGGAAATGCACAAAATGAATGCTCTATTTCAGCAATAGAAGAATTCAAAATCCCCAAAACAGGGCAGACACAAGAGCTGGAGAAATATGCAAGAATCTACTTGCTTCTATTCAAAATAAAACACTTCTACAATTAGAAATTAAACTTGCAACTACTGGAGTTGCATACAAACTTTTATGAGCTTCACAAGTTGAAGCTCTTACAAGATAATCTGAAGTAATCACTACTTATCAGAAAGATCATTCACATCTCTATCAAAATAGAGAATTACAAAAAACTAAAACTATCTCTGCTGCTGCAAATAAAATAGAAATTACATTCATGCTTTTTTTATGAAAGAATAAAGTTATTATTTCCTTTATAGAAAAAATTACTGTCAAAAAGAAGAAGATGGAAGAAAGAAGAAGTCTGTAGAAGAAATCAGATTTCCCCAAATCTGATTTGAACTTATTTTCCAAAAGTTCATTAAAAAAAATTTGAAATTAACTTTATCAAAAGTCAAATATGGAGGCTTCAAACAATTAGATTTGATTTGAAAATCCAACACTCCCCCATTGTCTTAAGTCAACAAAACAAGATCATGCTTGATCCAAACTAACTACACAAGATTTCTCCTTAGGTGCTCAAAACTTGCAATGCCCAATAGCTTGGTGAAAATGTCTGCTAGTTACTGCTCTGACCTGCAAAACTCTATTTTTATTTCACCATTCTCAACTAATTCTCTAATAAAATGATATTTGATTTCAATGTGCTTTCTTCTTCCATGAAACACTGGATTCTTTGACAATGCTATTGAGGAAATATTGTCACAAAATATTGTGGTTCTATCCTCTTGTTTTTCCTTCAAATCTGCCAAGATCCTTCTTAGCCAAATAGCTTGACATGCTGCTGCATTTGCTGCTATATATTTAGCCTCTGATGTAAATTGAGAAACTATGGGTTGCTTCTTAGAAGCCCATGAGATTACACCTGAACCCATTTGAAAGACATATCCAGAAGTGCTCTTCCTATCATCCAAACTCCCTGTCCAATCACTATCTGTATAGCCAATAAGATCAAAAACATTTGTTGAAGTATACAAAATATCATATCCTTTGGTTCCTTTCACATACCTTAGGATTCTGTTTCCTGCTTGCCAATGGGAGTCCTTTGGAGTTTCCATAAATCTGGAAATCAAACTTACTGCATGCATAGTGTCTAGCCTAGTAGCTGTTAAATACATCAAACTTCCAACTAAAATTTTATATAAAGTTGGATCCACATTGTTGCTACAATCTTGCTTGCTTAACTTCAAACCTACTGAAGTTGGTGTTGGCGTAGGCTTGCAACTTTGTATTCTAAATCTCTCCAAAATCTGATTTGTGTATCTTTCTTGAAAGATAAAAATACCATCATGCATTTGTTTTACTTCTATGCCTAGAAAATATCTCAAGAGACCTAAGTCTGACATTTCAAACTCACTTTTCATGGCCTCTTTAAAATTAGCAATGAGGAAATCATTATCCCCAGTAAAGATTAAATCATCAACATACAAGACAACAATTAAAATATTACCATTAGTTGCCTTGATGTAAAGAGTGGGCTCATCATCGCTTTTGCAAAAGTCATTGCTCATTAAATATGAGTCAATTCTACTATACCATGCCCATGAAGCTTGCTTAAGCCCATAAAGAGCCTTCTTCAACCTATACACTTTACTTTCATGACCTGGAACTTCATAACCAGGTGGTTGCTCCACATAAACCTCTTCTTTCAATACTCCATTCAAGAAGGCAGACTTCACATCCACTTGATAAACCTTCCATTTGTGCTGGGCTGCAATTGCTATGACAGCACACACTGTTTCCATTCTAGCAACCAATGCATAGGTCTCATCATAATCTATACCAAACTACTGTTTGTACCCCTTGACCACCAGTCAAGCATTATGCCTATCTATTTTTCCTTCAGCATTTCTCTTGGTCTTGTAAACCCATTTAACTCCAATAATTTTTTTGTTTAGAGGTAAATTAGTGAGTTCCCAAGTTTCATTTCTTTTTATTGCATCCATTTCCTCATCCATGGCCTTACACTATTTTTCTTCTTTTTCAGTATCCTCAAAATAAATTGGATCACTATGGGAAAATAATGAAAAATTAATATTTTCATCAAGTTCATTTTCATACCTTTCATCTTGGTATATCTCCCTTAGGCTCATGGTCTTTCTTGGAACTAGGGAGGCGAGAGTAGGATCACAACTCTCAGTATTGCTACTGCTGCTCTCTATGGGACCAATTTGCAGCCTTATGTAGCCTTCTATATCTATTGTTATATCATTTTGTTGATCATTAACTTCACCATCTTCATCAATAATAGGCACTTTGCCTAAAGTTCTTGAAGATGTGTCCACCGAGCCATCCCATGACTCATTCTCAATGAACTCCACATCTCTTGAAGTGATGATCTTCTTACCAACTGGATCATATAATCTGTATGCCTTTGATTCTGGACTATAACTAGTAAAGATACACTTCACTCCTTTATCATCCAACTTTTTCCTTTCCTCTTTAGGCACGTGTGCATATGCTACACATCCAAACACTCTCTAGTGTTCAACCGTCCATCTATGCTTTGTCCATGCTTCCATTGGAATCTTGTCACGAATTGCTTTTGTAGGACTTCTATTTATTAAATAGACTGCTATAGCTATAGCTTCTCCCCAATATTCAATTTGGAGTCCCTTTTCTTTCATCATACTTCTTGCCATCTCAATGATGGTTCTATTTTTTCTTTTAGCCACTCCATTTTGTTGTGGAGTATAACTGGCTATAAGCTCTTTCTTTATGTCATTATGCCTGAAAAAATTTACAAAAACATTAGAGGTATATTCCCCCCCTCTATCTAATCTTAGGACTTTAAGATTTTTCTCACTTTCATTTTCAGCCTAGGCTTTAAATTCTAGAAACTTATCAAAAGCTTCAGATTTATTTTTCATAAAATAGACCCATGTTCTATGACTGAAATTATTTATGAATGTCATAAAATAAGTGCTCCCCCCAATAGAAGTGATTTGCATAGGGCCAACTAAATTAGTATGCATCAATTCTAATGGTGTTCTTGCCCTTCTAGAGTTTCCAGAATTAAAGGGCAGCCTATGTTTCTTACCCAAAATACAAGCCTCACACTTGCTATTGAACTCATTAATATAAGGTAAATCATCTATCATATGTTTCTTGGATAATAAATTTAAACCAGCATAGCCAAAATGTCCATACCTTAAATGCCATAGCTTGGAGGGGTCTTCAATCACACTCTTGAAGGCTGATTGTTGTACTGTTGTACATTCTTTCTTGGGAGGTGTAGTTGTTGACTGTGAAGAGAAACACATCTCCACCTTCAATGGAAATATTCATTTCTTTGTCATTTGAACTACTGCAACTATTTTTTTGCTCCCATCCTTCTCATAAATGACACATTGGTCATTCTCAATCAACAATTTATAACCCTTTTGAGTGAGTTGTCCAACACTCATCAAATTGTGTTTTATACCCAGGGAAAAATAAACATTATGAATTTCTTCTTTCTCACCTTACTTGGTGCAGGTCATAATAGATCCTTTGCCCACGGCTAGAACAACTCCATTGTTCCCCATTCTAATTTTAGATTTTATATTCTTATCAATGAAAGAAAATAGACTTTCATTACCACTCATGTGGTTACTACAACCACTATCCAAATACCAAACTTCGGGGCTGCCTTCTTCACCAAAATTGCACATGATGAAGGTTGTGGGATTATCTCCATCGCCCACTTTCATATCAGTCATATTTGCACTTAGCTTTGACTAATTACTCTTCTTTTTTCAGCATTCACTAGCATAATGCCCAAATTTATGACAATAATAACATTCAATATTACTCTTGTCAGAGGTATATTTCTTCTTACCTTTGGAATTATTCTGAGAACTGTTGGCTCCCTCATTTGTGGCTGCTCGTTCTAAGCTTTGTCCTCCAGCATTTTGTTGTCTGGAGTTACCACGACCTCTGCCTCTTGAACCTCTTCCAGAATTATTTCTTCCTCTTCCCCTGTCTCTTGCATTGGCTTGAGCACTGAAAGCTTGCTCGTGAGAAGAATTTACTGACCTATTAACGCAATGCTCATGGGTTTGGAAGGAACCCATTAGCTCATCAATAGTCATTACTGAAAGATCATTTTCCTCTTCAATGGCAATTACGAGATTATCAAATTTTGAGGGCAGACTTCTCAAAAAAATTTCTACTATTCTTTGCTCCTCCATGGTTTCTTCATTGGTTCTCAACTAGTTTATCAAACCAGAGAGTCTTGAGCTAAAATCTGAAATGGACTCATTGTCCTTCATAAGAAGAGTCTCAAACTCTCTTCGAAGCATTTGGAGCTTCACTAACCAAACTTTCTCAGTCCCTTTAAAACTTGTGTGAAAATATCCCAAGCTTCTTTAGAATAATTAGCTACTGCTATTCTGGGAAAGACTACCTCTATCAAGGCAGTTTCTATCAAACTCAAAACTTTTGCATCTTTCCTTCTTGACTCCTTCAACTGAGTCTTCTGATTGTTTGTGAGGCCAGCAAACTGAGTTGGGTTGGTCACATCCGTGAATCCATTAACCACAAGCTCCCATAAATTATTTTCTATAAAAATGGTCCTCATCTTCTTTTCTCAAACATCATAATTTTGTCCATTGAAGGATGGTGGATGTTGCCAACTCTTTCCTATATCTCTAGCCATGTCTCCTATGCAAGATAAACAAATACCCAGAAAAAAAAATGCCCAAACTCACAAGGATTGAAGGCCAAACAGCTATGATACCATGTAAAGAATTTAGAAGAACACTAAATTTTGAAAATGCACAAAATGAATGCTCTATTTTAGCAATGGAAGAATTTGAAATCCCCAAAATAGGGCAGACACAAGAGCTGGAGAAATATGCAAGAATCTACTTGCTTCTATTCAAAATAAAACACTTCTACAATTAGAAATTAAACTTGCAATTGTTGGAGCTGCATACAAACTTTTATGAGCTTCACAAGCTCTTACAACATCATCTGAAGAAATCACTATTTATCAGAAAGATCATTCACATCTCTGTCAAAATAGAGTATTACAAAAAACTAAAACTATCTCGGCTGCTACAAACAAAATAGAAATTGCATTCATGCTTTTTTATGAAAGAATAAAGTTATTCTTTCCTTTATAGAAAAAATTATTGTCAAAAAGAAGAAGATGGAAGAAAGAAGAAGTTTGTAGAAGAAATCAAATTTCCCCTAATCCAATTTGAACTTATCTTCCAAAAGTTCATTCAAAAATATCTGAAATTAACTTTATCAAAAGTCAAATACAGAGGCTTCAGACAATCAGATTTGATTTGAAAATCCAACAATTGTTAACAATGAACACCACCCAATGAATAAATTTCCAACCGTTATAACGTTACAGCTAAAAAGTGATTATAGAAAAAAAATTAGTTTTTAGTTAGTGTTACATAGTGTTTCATTTTTGTGAATATCATTTAGGTGTGATGAGTGCTAAATGTTCTATTTATTCTTATTAGTACTTGCCGATAGGCCAGACAAGTACTATTGCATCTGATTTTGGATTTCTTCCATTAACTAGTGATTAAAAAATTGCATTTCTACCAATTAAAATTATTATTTTTATCAAATTTGTTACAAAATTAATAATTTGTATAGTATACATGCACATTTTTTATGTTTATAATTCAACAAAATTAATTTTGAGCTATTTTATTGGCTTAAAAATTTAGGCTCTTATACATGGATTTTGTGGAAGCACTACCTCTATTACAATTTTTGAGGCAATATTATAGGGACAAATACTTTACCATGCCCTTAAAATAATTCATATTTATTTTTAAAAATATGTTATAATATAAATGCATGGTTCTAGATATAGATTATTTATTAACTAATGTATATTAAATTGAATAATAAAATTGGTTATATGTATTATAATTAGATGTTATATATTTAGATTATATAACAAAAAATATAATTATAATCTAAATATTAATAAACTTAACTTTTTTTTTTTTTTGAATTATATATCCATTGATCAAAAAAGGAGAAGTACAAAAGGAAGAGTGGGGAAGCGGAGCCTCAACCCACCAAGTTCACAACAAAATAACTAATACAAAGTAGGATAGATCATTACAGTAGATAACAGTTTTTGAGAGTATAAACAACAAAAAGGAGCCAATAGCAGTCAAAGCTAAACATCACTATAGTCTTCAATCCAAAAGGTCCATCCTTGAGCACACTCCATCCAAACAACTTTCTTCCTTTCCAAGATATGAGCAAATAATTCAAGTTTATCAAAATAGGGCCCTCTAGTATCCCTGATTTCCTTAAGCAGGTTTTTAAGAGCATCATCAAAGGCAGCCTGATTGTCTGCAATGCTGGCCCATTCAAAGCCATTTTTCATTTCATAGATAAACATGGTGGCATGGCCATCATGGAGAAATCTTTGCATCTTCTCCTTCTCTAGCTGCATCACACAACAAACCTGCGAAATAATTTTAAATCGTATGAGTTTTATAAGAAACCCAGTAAGAGCTCTGCCATTACCTTGAAATTTTTCCTCATTTCTAAATTTCCAAATAAACCAAAGGATGTAAGAAGAAAGGATATGCCAAAAAAGGTTAGCATCTTTTTTGAGACCAAGAATAGATCCAAAAATAATATCAAAAGTATAAGCATGTTCAGTTAAGGAAATTCCAAATAGCATCCAAACTTCTCTGGCAAAAGAACAATCAAAGAAAATGTCCCTCATACTCTCAGGTATTTTACAAACAAGACAAGTATCAAAGCCACCTTGTTGAGTTCTAATAGGTAGTCTATCCAGCATGAGCTTCATTTGAAGCATTTAATCTTGGGGGAATTGGGGACTTCCAAAGTTTTTCTAAAGTTTTTTTCTAGTTGGGGGGGTTAATAGTAGCATACCATATGGAATTAAGGTGATCCAAAATTGAGGAGTCGCCATTAAGAATCTTATAAATGTCTTTGGCTTTAACTTTAGGGAGGAGGGATCCATCATCCCAACGGAAGGTGAGGTATATGTAGGAGTCCACATCAATGCTGTGGAGAAGATTAAGAGGGGCACAAGCATTCTTAACCATGTTGAAAGTTCTTTTGTGAGAGTCAGGGAGATCAAAATTACTACTAAGCATTTGCCAGCTTATAAGGTTATCATTATCCAAGATGTCCATAAAGCACTTAATCCCTTTACTATGCCAGTATCTAGCAGAACAGCCTTGGGTTAAGGCAAGAAGCTTACCATTGTGGTGGAGGCTCCACCAAATTGAATTTTCACCATGCAGAGAGTTGTTGTTATCAAACCTAGAGTTATGAATGTAGCCAAGAACATTTTCCCAAGCCCTCCAAATAGATTTGAGGACACAAGTACCCTGGACAGAGATAGGAAAGGAACCAGCAACAAGATCGCTAAAGGGGAGATTTTTCCAAGTTTTGGCCTATTTGGGGACACTAGATTGAATATGATTCCTATCTAACACCTTCCAAGGTTCCTAACCATCAAGGGCTTGAAAGATCCATTTAGTAGCAAGGGAGATCCCTTACTACCTAAGATCCTTCAAACCCAACCCTCCAAGTTTCTTGTCAACATGCCACTAGCTCCATTTGACAGCATGGGCTTTTCTTTTTCCTTTCCCATCAGACCACAGGAATCTTCTGATAGCCTTTTGAATTTCATAAACCTAGTAATTACTAAACATCCAAGTAGAGGAGTAATATATACTATGTGAAGAAATTTTTTTTTTATAGACTTGGATCCTTCCAGCAAGGGAAAGCACTCTATTATCCCATTTATTAAGTTTCTTACTAATTCTTTCCTTAATCCAAAGCCACATATCCTTAAGGGAAGGGGAGATGGAGAAGGGAACACCTAAGTATCTAAAATTTTTGTGAGGGCCACCCCAGGAGAATCCAGTCTGATGAAGCCAACCTAGGGGTTCCTCATCCCACCCAATAAGGATGGATTTAGAGTTGGAGATGCGGGCACCTAAAGCTTTCTCAAAGATATCAAGCTTTTGCGTAAGGTTATGAATATTATGATTAGAGAGCTCAAGAAAGAATGATGTGCCATCAAAAAATTGGATATTAAGAAGCTCAGAATCATCAGGAAGAATAACGCCCTAGACTTTAGGAGACAGGGTGTCATCTCTGAGAAGGTAAAACAAGGCATCAGAGGTAATCACAAAGAGGGCAGGGGCAAGAGGGCATCCTTGCCTAATGGAGTGGGAAAGCGGGATAGGTTGAGAGAGATTCCCATTAACTTCAATAAGGGAAAAGGCATATTTAAGGAGGACTTTAACATATCTACAAAATTCATCAGAGAAGCCAAAAGCATTGAGCTTGGTGAAGATAAAATCTGATTCAACTCTGTCGTAAGCTTTTTCAAAATCAAGAAGAAACATAGCAGCATGCTGGTTGGAGGAATTGGCCCATTTCATAGCTTCTCAGTTGGTAATGAGGTTTTCTAGGATATATCTCCCCTTGATGAAGCCAGTTTGGGTGGAGCAGATAAACTTGGGGAGGATATTCACAAGACGGGAAGCAAGGACTTAAGAAAGAATCTAAAAGGAGACATTAAGGAACATGATAGGGTGCCAATTTTTAATGAGGGCTTTATCCCCATCTTTTGGGACAAGTTTAACAATGCCCATATTGATGGAATTCCCAAGGGTACCCGAGTCAAAGGCTTCAGAGTATAGGTCATAAAGATCTTTAGCAATCCAATCAATATTAGCCTTATAGAATTTAGCAGGAAGGCCATCAGGGCTAGGGGCTTTATTATCTTTAAGCACAAAAATGGCATTAGTAATTTATTGGAGGGAGACCCTAGATTTGAGCAAGAGGGCATCCACATCAGATACTCTATTAGGAATTATTCCTTTGCATTTGTCCCTAATCACTTTACAGGCATCATTATCCTCCAAAGTAAATAGAGTTTTATAAAACTTTTCAAAAGAACCAGTAATATCATTAATGTTGAGAAGTTCCTTATCTTCAATAACAATCATGTCAATCCTTTCCCTACTCTATTTTTGTTTCAAGAGGTTGAAGAAAAGTTTGGATCCTTTATCACCATATTCAAGCCAATGTTTACAAGCTCTAATGCAGGCACCCCTAACTTTGACTTGTTGATGCTTCCTTAGAGAATCCCTAGCTTGAGAAACTTTCTCAATAAGAATAGGGGAGTTGGGATTTAATTGGATTTCCCATTCAGAAATGTGAAGCCGATCATGAAGGAGGTTTTCCTGAGCTCTATAATCCTTAGCCTTCTTCTGGCCTAAGGTTTGAAGAACTTTTTTCTAGGAGGTAACATTCATATTCCATCGAGTAGTATGGGAGGGGAATTGCGTAAACAAGTTGAAAGATCTGACCATTCTGATGGTGGTAAGAGCATCCTGATCCTTCAATAAGGAGGAGTTGAGGATAAACTTTTTATTACAGGGATTACAAAACTTAATAGAGTTCCTAAGATTAATATTAGATATGATGGGGAGGTGATCGGAGAGGGTAGAGGGGGTAGCAATGATAGGATAGTTTAGATGATTGGGGGAGAAGGAGAAATTATTAGAGTTAACATAAAATTGGTCAAGTCTCAAGTAAATCTAGTTAGGCCCTTGCTGGAAATTACACCAAGTAAACCAGAGATCAGAAGTCTCAGATATAAGGCCTTCAAGGGGATCAAAAAGATTCAAATGTTGTTTAAGGTGATCCCAGTGGAGCTTCTCTACGTGTTTCCACTCAAAGGGAATACCCCCAATCTTGTCATCCTAGTTTTCAACCATGTTGAAGTCCCCAGCCATAATCCAGGGGATATTAGGGAGATCACATAGCCAATTCCAAAAAGAGATCATTTCCTTAGAGTCATTAGTGGCATATAATGAGTAAACACCAAATGAGGATCCTTTAAAATCAAATATAGCCCAGGCTACACAGTTACAAGGAGATATACCAGTATTTTGCATATATCTTGCCCAACGGGGATTGATAAGCAGAGCAGCTCCACCCTTTCCTTTTGGGTGGTTAGTGTAAATTTTAGTAGCATCTTTCCATATACAATCAAGAGCAGTATTAAGTAAAAAATCAATAACCTTTAGCTCTTGCAACATGAGAAAATTGGTATTCTTATGGCATATCAAAATAATTTTAATAATAAACTTCCTATCAGGAGACTCAAGGCCTCTAATGTTCCAAGAAATACACTTCATGATGAAGAGAGGTTAACAATGCTAGTAGGGGGAGCATTAAGCTCCCTATTTTTCTTTTTGTTTTTAGAGCCAATAGGTCTACCTTTCTTTTTAGAGGTACTACACCCCAATAGAAGATCATCATCATCCTCAATTTTATCAGCTTGAATACTACTAAATTGAATGTTATTCCTACCAGAGTCACCATTAATACAGGATCCCGAAGGATCTTGAATTAAAATACTAGCAGGGTCCATTCTGGCATAAATAACTTCGATAAAAGGGTTATCATCTAACCCATTCAACATTGATATAGGGGGGCTGGTGGTGTTATAATCAAGGGGGGCCTTGCAACAAGATTAGGGTCAGGACATCTATGATTCTCTGATTTGCTAAACTTGGTTGTAGGGAACTCACTCATGGTAACATCACTAGTCTGA
Source organism: Chamaecyparis obtusa (assembly GCA_027943335.1). Taxonomy (NCBI): domain Eukaryota; kingdom Viridiplantae; phylum Streptophyta; class Pinopsida; order Cupressales; family Cupressaceae; genus Chamaecyparis; species Chamaecyparis obtusa. The sequence goes on along the minus strand of BSBK01007412.1, from coordinate 94,204 downwards.
CTATTGATATCAACATGTTTTTCCTGGTGTAAAGTCACAAGAGTTGACACATCCTTGATCATAAGAGTGGGTTTCTCTAGATCCTTGAAATCATTAGGTTTGAAGGGTGCATCTTCAATCAAAAGAGTAGGGGAAGACAAAGCCAAGAAGGGATTGGAATTCTGGTTGCTAGTATGAAATTGTTCCAAAGTAAGCTGCTGAGCATTTTTCCACCTATGTTTTGTATTGTTAACATTTTGAAAACCATCACTATCAGGGAGCTTGGCATTTTGAATTGAAGCAGTGGGATTAATTAGCTTGATGATCTTAGGGGTGTTGTTGTTCTTTGGTGGGAATTTATTAGAAACAAAAGAAGAGGAGGAGGGCCGCTGATCAAGGTTTCAGGCTGAATAATTTCCAGTAGTAATAACCTCCTTTTTTTTATTAGGGTTATGAGTTGAAGTATTCTCATCATGAGTGAGAGGTTTAGTCAGCACTTCCTCAGTAATGGGTGTTTCAACATTAGCTTCCATTGGGTTTGATTTAGGTTTCTTCTTAGTTATAATAGGGAAATTTTTCCTAAGGTGTCCTTCCTTCTTGTAGAGGAAACAAGCATTTAAACCTCCAAGGATTTCCACCGGGCAGGAGAAGATATCTCCATTAATATTAAGGTTAAGACATTGTGGGATGTCAACTCAGGGCTTAATCGAAACAAGCATCCTAGCATCAAGATTAGAGACAAGCCTAGTTGTCTCATCAATTCGGATAATGCTTCCAAAGGGATCAAGAAGCTAAGGAAGGAAATGCCATAGAAAAGGAGGGACATCCTTAAGGATAACCCATCTCGGGCAGGATAGAGCAAGGACTTCTTCACTAACAGCCTCCTTAGTCTAAGTGAGCGCCTGAAAGGAGGTCTTCCCAACCATCCAATATTGCCTTTTTAGGGCTTCCAGTTGGGATTCATGGTTATTGAAGAAGATAATGAACAATCCTTTCTAGATCTAACAATAGAAGGAGATCTTGAGACCTAATTTTAAATTTCAAAGATTGTGGAACCAGTCATCAACGAATTTCTTGGGAGGACATTTATCCAGATCCACACAAGCAAAGAAGATAGCAGTATCACATAACCTGGTCTTTTCTAAAGCTATCTCCTTTATCATTGCATCATTTGGAGAAATGACAAATTCATTCAAGGTAAGGGTAGAGTTCTTAGCTTCTTCACTTGATCTTTCTCTTCTAACCATAGGAAGAAACCGCACAGCAGAGGGGACTCCGTTGTTAGTAGGGGCAATAGTTTTCGCAAAGGATTTCTTAGGGGGCAGATTAGCCATTTCAGGGGATGGATTAACAGTTACAGGGGCTTAATCAGTAGCTTGAGGTGGTGGATTAACAGAAATCGCTGGGTTAGGGCAATTAATATCCATGCCATTAGATTCAGGCTCCACCAGACAAAACCAATACAGCAAACGAACAACTACACACTGTGAAAATAAATGAAATACAAAGGAGAGAGAGAGGCAAACTGCGTGGAGGAGTATAACTCCTCCATAAATCAGATGCACGGAGTAGCCACGTCGCCCAGTTCCGTAGTCACATCAATCAAACTCGCTCTGAATTTTCAAAACCAAACTTAACTTTTTCATCATATATTTTATATTAATTAACTTATGAATTAGTGATAATAATATCTATTATTTATAATAAATAACTATAATTTATATTTCAAAATACTAAATAATATGATTTGACATAAGTTATATGAAGTATATAAAATATTATTAAAATTGTTCCTAAATAATTAAATGATGTAATTTATTTTGATTTTAACAATTATTTTTTTTAAATAGGAAATTATATTATATTAGATTGATAATTTATGTGAAGTATTTAAATTTTGATTTATAGTTATATTTTTAAAATATCTTATAATATATTATATTGATTATTTATGTATAAATTATTTTATTTCAAAAATTAATAATTATATTTAAGAAAAATAATTTTATTGATAATTTTAGTTATATATTTTTTAAATATTGATAATATATAAAATAAAAAAATAATATAAAAGATATTACTTGAAATCTTTTTAAAAATTAAAGATAATTTATGTACTTCATTAACATAGATATATTCACATACATTTATAAGGATTAATTTTGTTTTGTTTTTATTAATTTGATTTAAACTATGATAATTAAATATCTTAAAATTGTAAAACAAAAGAGTAAAATATTTATAATTATTATATATTTATAATTATAAATTAATATAAGACTTCACCTATTATATTAGATAGCTATAATATTAATTATATTGTAATTAATACCAATTATACTTGTACTTAGTAACTACAACAATGGATATTTGTTTATCTTTAACTTATCATTATTAACTTAATATCAAACTCCTAATCAATTAATCAATCTAATTATATTTGTATGAAATAGTCATAATACAATTTGGAAGAATTTAATTATTATTATTATTATTATTATTAATAATATTAAGACAAGTACTTTGCCACTACGTGACACTTGTTTATTCTCATGTGAGAAAGATTTTTGTAAACTCTTGCTGATGAAACATGGGTCAATAAGCTGGACTAAAAGTCTACATAGTTAACTTTTAATTGTGATATAAGAATTTAACTTACTGTAAAAAAAATATCTCCTATTTATCATAAAAAAAATAGCAATTAAATAAATATATAAAAAGTGATTAAAACAGGAAAAAAATTTAATATTTGAATAACCTTTAAGCCACCTCTGAAACCCAATCCATAATGTTGGCAACAGCAGTTTTGGAGTCCCTAAGCAGTTGGAGACTGTTAATCAAGATCTTTTTCTTTGTAGCCACCACTGGACTTTCTTCCATGACCTTTTCCATGACTCCGAAATTGGGACCTTCGACATCTTTGAGAATCTGGGCCTCCAGCTCCCTCCCCACCAATTTTCTGCAAACAAACTGGAGACGCAAAGGAATCCCATATCCCATTCTCAAAATAAACACTTTCCAATACGCCTCTTCCACATGCTCGTTTGGCATTTCCATGATATCACCCACATCCACTTCTCCAAAATCCTCCAAAACCACCGTCTTGTTTGCCACATTGTAACTAGAGCCCGTGGCATGACCCTTTCCACTATCCTAGACGAGAAGGCGCAACCTACTCAGGAACTGGATTTTTTATTGGATGAGCCTGCCATAAGTTTCCATGTACGCAGGACTGTGCGTGAAATTGGTGCCTTTCTCCATCTCAAGCATTTGCTTGACATGTGCAATGCATTCTTACTTCTTCTGTACAACCAGCGCCTGCACGACTCGTGGAACCCACGACCGGAGCTGAGGGTAGCACTGGCAGTAGTACTCAATAACACGGTTAATGACAGTTTCTAGGTAGTCCCAAACGGTTGATGCAAGCTCGAGTCCCCAGCTGGAGACCTCTTCGACCATTTGCTGCAACAGGTCGAGAAAGACACAGCGCGAGAAGAAATTAGGCAGGCCAACGCCCTTGGCTTCCGCAAGCATTTGACTCTCCTTGTCCAAAAACTTCGTACCCACTGCGCCGCTCTGACAGAGATCTTTGTAAAACTTGTCGAACATCTCTCGCAAGCAAGCAGTACAGTGCATGTGAGGATCCTCTGGAAACTGCTGAAATTCCCCCTAAATAACAATTTTCTTCAGCGATTCCTTAATCTCGTTCAACAGCTTCACGAACCTCATGTCGGCCTCCTGCGGGGTATTGGCTAAATTAAAACGTAATTAGGCCCCGTTTGGTTAGTGGAATTGGGTGCGGAACTTTTACTTTTTTGTCAAATCTGTCGTTTAGGATGCTAAATTGCAATTTGGGTTTCGGAGATCAAAATCCGGTTTAGGCCTCAAAATCGGTGGCACTATCTTACTACCCAATAGATAGAATTAGGAATCACATACTGATTTTGGATTTTTGTGAACCCCATTTAATTATCACGGCGGGTCCATGAATCTTCTTGCAGCGGTGAAGACCTAAACCCGAATAATATCAGAGTTTCCAGACAAAAGAAGACAAACTCGTCAATCTCTGTTCGGCTCCCCACCTCTTTGATCTCAGTCTCCCCAATAGGTTCCTCCCTCATGTCTATCATCCCGGATCGTCAAGGATTTAACCGCATCCCTGCAGAGAAAGCCTTCAGGTTTGATGCTAAGTTTTCGAGGAGATTCACTACAGATATTTGACCATTTGCAGGTACGTTAGTGAGAAAAATCATTCCTATTACTCTCAAGCTCTATTTCTCAACAAAAACAAAAGAAAACTATTGATTTCTACTATATCCTTGATGCTTCTTTTTTTTTTGGTTCTATTGTGTACTCTCTGCAACATATGAGGGCTGTGGCTTCTGTATTTGGTAATTCTTGCTTGTATACTCCATGCTCAAAGAAAATGAGCTCCATCTACGTTTGTTTCTTGCAGCTCATGGCATCTTGTCTATTATTTCCTTAATGGCTATGGCTGTATTCTTATGTCCGCATGAGATTCTCCTTCTAGAAAGGACATTATGCAAACGTTGAGAATAGCTTTCCCCTGGTGTATGTCATGGCTTTATATATTTTTGCACTTTTCTGAGCGTTTCTTCACTATGACTATTGCTCCTATGTTTATGTACATTTAACCAATGAAGCTTATGCAGGATTCTTTCTTTTTCTCTGATTCCCATACCTTTTGTGTGTGATGCTTTCCTAGGGATAGCATTTAAAAAGAGGGCGCTTATAATATCTATATTTTCTTAAGATCTATGAAAACCATGACCCAAGTATCTATTTATCTTTACACTCGATCTTCCATGTATATACTTGTTTTTAGGCTAAGTTCTTATTTCTGATATTTGCACTAAACTTTTGGCAAATGAATGCATTTATACCTCTGAGGGTTTCTGAGAATCCTCTTCTATTCTATAAACTTTATTTGTTAGCATACACTTAAGAAATGACACTTCTGAAAAGTGTATTCATGATGTAGACTGAGGCTTCTCTGCAATAAATACCATTGATGCCCTTCTAGAAACCACTATACTTTAATTTGAAGTTTACTACATACCTCTTCTTTTGAGTAGCATTATTCACTATTTCTGATTGTGAATACCTTACATTTATAAGTTGGTTTCTTAGGCTCATTACATCAACATTAATTGTTACATATGGTTGTATTGTAATCAATTTTTTCCAAAGGCAATGAAACCCACATGTTTATTTTGTTCCTCATGCTTTATTGGAGCCTTACCTTCACACATATGTTGTTCAAGACATGATAATAGTCACACCCTTATTACTAATTTTCATGTAACAAGATACCTTATAAACGTGTTGCACCCATGTCTCTGAACTGATCTTTTACTTGTTTGATGTCCTCCGATTGATGTTTATCTTTTATAGCACTGCCTTATCTTCTACATAACATCGTGTATCTCTTCATTGTGTTTATGATGTTGTCATTAGATGAAGCTGATAAAATGATTGCATGCTTGTGTTTTGATGATGCATTTTGGACTGAACATTAACTATGGTTGGTCTTTAGTTCTGTGACAATCATGATTCGATATCTTTGTGTTTGATCCTTGTTAAATATGGACATGGAAAATTTAATGATTTTAAGTGACTCCATAGAGAACTACCATTAATGATTCAACACTATACAGTGACAATCTATTTGAAATTCTACTCCTTACTATTAATTATACCTCTTCTATCCAAGATGGTACTCCGTTGATTTGGTATAGACACTGGTCGTGAATGAGTTTCACGCAAAGACCAGAGGAAAGCGATGCATGTGGACTGGCTATGAGGGCTAGAAAATATGTACTGTAAGTATTTTCGGCATACACCGAGGGGAAAAAGGAAAGGTATGTAATGTTGTTTTCCATTTTTAGGTCCTGCGTTGATTGCATTTGTTTAGCTTTCCCCTTGGTGAATTTTACCAGGTCACTATTCCCATGGAAGAAGGTGTTTCAATCTTGTTTTTCCTATTTTTCCTTTTGTTGGCTGCTTTCTTTCCACAGTATTGTGCTCTTCTCCATCTTTATTTTGGATAAAGAGAATCTTTAAGCGCACATCAAATATGTTAAAGCTATCTTGCAGCGGTGAAGACGTAAAGACCAATTTCTTTTTCCATCAAATATCATATCAAGAAAAATTTATTTGTACCCGCAATCCTGATGTATACCCCAGTTTTGCTTCAATGTTCATCTTTTGGCATTATATTTTCAGGGTACTGCTGCATAAGTAACCCATTAGGTCCTCATTTTACCCGACAAGACTTTCCCATAAACAATCTAGCCTTAACAATATTATGAGAATGCACAGATGTAGAACTTTCGGCTTTTGTATCTAAACAAAAATCCACTATTTTTCCATCTTTGCCACGACATATTCTCCCATATTTTGCTTTTCCATAACAGTGGATAGAAATGTGTCTTTATTATACTACCTTGGTCGTACTTCTCTCTGAAACCTTTCTAGATTCATGAGTTTTAAATGAATGTATTTAGCGCCAAGATGGTTCAACTCAATTTTCTACACTCTGCTTGTCCACCGTATATGGAGGATGGTCATGAGATTCACCAATCCCACAAATCTTTGAAAGTTTAGGTGCCCTAGTAGAAAATACTAGAGGAATATCTTACAAGGTTTTCTTGTCACCTATTCAAAGTGGCCTTGATTCTTTGAAGATTGACAAATCCACTAAAGAAATGAAGCTTACAGGGCTTATCCAATGTTCCATCAACAAGTACCTAACAACTATTAGTAATATCATTTATAACAATGTAGTCAGGATAAAATTATTTTCTTGTTTTTTTTCAGTGACTGAGTGACTTGGTAGACATGCAATAGATTACCCAATTTTTCAGAAACATAGACAGTGATCATGAATAACCTAATTAGGAACCTTAACTATACCATTTACTCCACTGTCAAATTCTCAGCAATATAAATATCAAGAGAATGATCTTTTTGGATTTGATTTTGTTCAATATATATGTTTTTATTTTCAACTTTCTCAAATGATGTAAATAAATGCCATTTCCTAGCCATATGATAAGTAGAACTGATTGATTTTCCATTTTGTCTTAGAAGTATATGAATGCAAAACCTCAAAATTGGCAGCAATAAGTGTCGAATTGGTGATACTTTTTCATGATCACTATTTAGTCTTTGGTTTTCTTCACTAAGAAAACCAAAGACTAAGCAGTGATCAGTGTTGATGATAAGTGTTGGCGATTACAAAAGGTTGTTGTACCCAAAATAAGTGTTGATTATTACAAAGATAGGCTGAAAATTTGATGACTAAAATACCTTTCTTTTTAATCATCAACATTGATTTGGAGAGCAGGCATTACAACCCCTATAGATGAACATTCTAATTATGATTCCAATTGTGGGCTTGGGTAAAGTTACTCAAAATTATCACCAACAATACAATCATGAATAGTACAATGATCAACCTAAATCGATGGATCATGTATATACATATAATATGGGATAGAATCATGAATAGTTAATGATGAGCTTGTGACTATTACCAATTGGTACCCCTTTTTGTATTAAAGTAATTAATATATGCTCTAGGTGTTTGTAAATTGATTGAGTTCTTAATGCAATGAGGCTAAAAAATTCATGAGATACATACATATGTGGTTTTAGTTACTAATGTGGACTCTATCTTTGTGCTTGATAGTGGATATCTCCTCACTGACATCATTATATTTCTCCATATTTTAGGCCATTAATGGATCCTATTGAGAATATTGACATTCTATGACATGTATCTATGGAGACCACATATACACATCTTCTAACAACTCTTCTTTCTTTTCTTGTCATAGCCAAAGTAGTGTTCGCCCTAGAAGGTAGTGCACAAATGGGTAAACAAATAAGAAAAGGAAATTATTTTTATTTAATGGCTATAAGGGGAGCCCACAATGATCAAATTCATGTGAGAAGGGGAGCCTTCTTTCATCTAGCTAGTATCCTAAGGCTGGAAGGAATCTTTATAGATACGATACACTTAAAGTTAGAACAACTTGTGATGTTCCTCCACACCCTTGGCCACAATCTGAGGAACCGCAAGATCACCCACAACTTTGGGCACTCAAGAGAGACATTCAATTGATACTTCCACAAGGTGTTGAGTGCTATCTTAGCACTCCATGAAGATTACTTAATACCACCTAGTCCAAACATTTCTGCTGAAATTAGTTGGAAGGACCATCTCAATCTGTTCTTCAAGGTAATTCTTGTGTTGTTACAAATCTCTTGTATGGAGTTTTATCCATATCTTATTATTGGTTGACCGTATAATTAATGATTGTATCATATCATATAGGATTTTGTTGGAGATATTGATGGGACCCATATACGAGTCATCATTGATATCAACATGCAAGGTAAATATTGTGATAGAAAAGAGAACTTGTCACAAAATGTTATGGGTTTGTGTTCCTTCAATTATAAGTCTCAGTACTACATTGCATTGGAAAGAGTATGTTGCAGACAGTCATGTTCTAGCTTCAGCTCTATCAAGATAAGATCCACTTGTTGTTCCCCCCAATAAGGAAAATCATAGTTTAATATACTCAAGGGTACAATCAATGTTTCATGTTTTAACAACCTACTTTATTTCTCTAGAAAAATATTTTCTACTAGATGTTGGATATCCCAATGCACTTAGATTTCTTGCTCCTTATTGGTGTACACACTACCACATGAAGGAATTTTCAAGAGAAAATCTAATAAACTCTTGACAAGAGTTGTTAAACAACTGACACTCCTCTCTTAAAAATGCAATAGAGCATATATTTGGTATCTTGAAGCAATATTTTCCAATCCTGAGGTGTACCACATCTTATTCTATCATGGCACAAGCCCATATTGTATTAGCATGCTTCATACTACACAACTTCATTATGATAGAGGTTGACATTCCATCAGAAATTGGTACCAAAGAGGAAGATGATCGTGATTGGATATATGTACCAATGCTTGAGACATATGGGTTGTCTTAGTATCATGATAGAGACCAGTAGGCACAATTTCAAGATGATATAGTAAGTAGAATGTGGGAAGACTACAGATCCCAAGAATAGTTATAGTTTTAAGGGTCAATGTGATTTATTTGGGTAAACTGATGTATGGAGATACTTTGATATACATGATGGTTTCCTTTTTCTTTTGTTTGTATTTGGAAGTATTGGACATGTTGGTTTTTTATTTTCTATATTAGACCGATGTATGTAGATATAATGATACAATGATATGTCCATAAATATGTTCCATGTGATATGTTTATACCATTAACAATAATATGTACATTGTGAACAACTAATCTAGACCATGGAATACATAGAGCTAATGATGAGCATGGAAGGAATCGGTAACATGAGCCATATATCTTCTTCCTCAAAGAAAGTAATGTAGGCAAAAGAGATGGCACACAAGTTTCTAGACTTTCTCCTCGAGCAAGTACAACATGGAAGAAAAGGTGATGGGGATTCAAAAAAGAAGCATTGACCACCATTAAGAGGAGGTTCAACACAGATATGCACCTCAATCTAACAAAGGACAATTTCAAAAACAAGTTGAAAACATGGAAGCTTGCATATCGTGATGAAAGAGTTGTGAAATACAAGTGGCTTTGCTTGGAATGAGGCAACTCAATGCATGGGTGCTGAGGATAGTGTGTGGGATGATGTTTTGAAGGTAGGGTGGTCTTTCTACTATTTTGATTGAAATAATATTTCCTTCTTATAAAGTTAATAATGAAAGACAAAGAACCTAATCCATTTATTTATGCCAACATACAGAGAAGATAATTCAATAATCCCAAAGTGTATAAGAGGCAACCCTTCTAATACTTCAATGAATTGGGTGTAATTGTGGATAATGACATTGCTAAAGATAATGCAGCTATGATGGCCCATGAGGCTGAAGAAGGGAACCCTATGGAAGAGACATTTGATGTGCATGATGAAGAGGATATTAGTTTTAGTATACATCTTGACATTGTTGCTGATTTGGACCAAGACCTTAATCATTTCAATCAATCTACTGCAAGTGGTAGAGGAACTCCTATGCCATCATCATCATGGATGGGAAAGAGGAGGAAGGCAAGTATGGCCATTTCCTTGGATGTCATCTATGAAACAATCAAGAAAATAAAAAATGGCCTCGACAATGTTCACCTTCACAAAATGGATAAATTTTATGACGATAATGTTTTGATTAGCACATATACCGCTCTCAAATCCATCCCTGAATTGAGTCGAGGTATTTTCATGAGGGTATATGAAACCTTCGTGGTTTAATGTGAAAGAGCCAAAGGGTTCTTGTTGATGAATGAAGAGGAGAGAGTGGAGTGGATTGCAATAATATTTGGTGGATTATAGTTATTTCCTAATACTTTGAAGACTTCAAATTTGATCATAGTTCACATACACTAATACAACTATGTTTTGGTTGATAATTTTTATCCTGATACTTAGTGTTTTTCTTACTGCAATCTATAATGAATTAATTAGATATATTTTATGTTTGAAACTCCAATGTAGATTCTTCCTTATTGTGTCCAACTCATTAAAATTTATTAATCTACAATTGTTTCCAAGAATCTATCTATAAATAAATTATTTTATGTATGTTTGTCTTGTTCAAAATTTACATTGGCATTTAATGAGATTGATGGCTATTATCAGTCATTTGTAGGAAGAGACTCCCTTAAATCCCACCCTTCGTCGATGCCTTCCCACCAACTCCATACCCTACATTATAAAAATAAAAAAATAGTAAATCTGGTTATATTGTTTAAAAAAGCCATTTAAAAATGCACATAATATATACAATGAAGAAGATGATTGCATAACTGTAAGTAGTACCTAGAGCAATGTAACCCATGGATCCTTTTAGAGTTAGAGTGGAAATACTTCCTGAGCTAGTGTCTAATCTCAAAATGATTCAAGTAATGCCAAAATATGCTATATGTACTATCATGTCCTCATCCATAAAAATGTTACTTGGTTTTATATCACAGTGTATAATTTATTGAAAATACTCATGATGTAGATATTCTAGTCCATGTATAATATTTATTGAGCTATTTTCAATATTTTCCTTAAGGTCAATGGGTTGTCCTTGGAGTGCAAAAGTGTGTCCAGATTACCTCTAGACATAAACTCTAGAACCAATATTTTGTGTACAAATTCTAAGCAAAAGGATATGATTTTTACCAGATTCCTATATCTAATTTCTGCCAACACCTTGAATTCCCTGAAAAATCTCTTACTGGTTTCTTCATTTTCCAAAAATTTAAAATCTTGAAAGTAGCCTCTGTACCATCTGTTGGAATGGAGAGATAGGGTACTGAGAGGGGAGGGGTGAATCAGTGCCCTCAAAAAATTTAACTCCAAAAACTCAATAAGAAAATAGTTGTAAACTCATCTATTAACTGAATCCATTATATGCATCATTTATTTAATTAACTTGTAAATGTACATTGCATGAAATCAAACAATAAATCAGTCACATAACACAAGTATTTTGGTTACATAGAAACTCTTGTTAGAAGGTAAATGCTATGGTGGGGATGACACTCGTAAATTCTTTACTATTGTAGATAATAAAGTTTTCCTCTTAGGGCTACAAGTTGTGATCACTTCTAGTGATCTTACCCTATTAGGAGTAACATTTAGATTAGCTAGATCTACCTAGTTAAAGGATTTTAACAACACTACTTGAGTGTGTACTCGGTTAACAGATTTACAATAAACACTGTCAGGTCTAGTCTGTTATGAAATTTTTTCTAACTCTATTATAATGATTAAAGAATAATAGGATGTATCTAGAATTGACAACTTAACCTTGTCTAAAATAGATCTATGAAGTACAGAGTAAATATCACCTTGATATGTGAAAATCTTATATGTCAACTACTCGATAGCCTTGTCTAATTCTGCCTAATCTGAATGTCTTTGTATTTTACTCTTCTCTGTCTAATAAGTGATGTCTTGAAGTTGGCTTCTTACTTCAAGATCTCCTTCGCTTGTTCATACCCTACATATGTCATTTAATGACATGAAATAAAAAATATATAGCCTACTACCATTACCGCTTACCAAAATTAGGTTACAATATCTTAGGAAAAACCCTAAGATCTACAATATACAAAAATAACCTAGATCTAGCAACTACATAGAGATCATCTTCAAGATTAATGATTACATCCATAATAAATGATCCTTGATCTTGGTAAAACATTTTATGATTCTGTTGTAACTGTTTGAATAGATAGATGTGCTAAAACTAATTACTATGTTGTTTCTTGGATTGCTCATTAAAGACTATCAATACTGCTTGGTAGTTACATTGGTGCTTGGTGTCCTGTCTGCTCAGTGTTTACTAATGTTCGGTATCAGTATACACTGATGCTTAGTAAAAATACTCTGGTGCTTGGTTAGAACTGTTATCTTTTGTTCTCGGTACTGCCTTGAGATAACTCAGTGTGAAGGCTTATGTAGTTAATTGACTAGTATATATATATAGATTGTAGTACTTCCTTTTACCGACTAGATAGCATAGGTAACTGAGTGACCATCTTTGATACTAATGACAATATGTAATGCTCCAATAGAGATAACACCATCACCCATTATACCTTTGTACATTGAGCCAAAGCTACCAGTCCCTAACAAGTGTTTTAGGTTAAATCCATTTGCTGCTTTAACCATTTTTTGATAGGAAATTCTCCTGTCATCCATGAGTTTTAGGGAGAAAATATCACTAAGAACATCATAACAGATCTTGTGCCTCCAGTAAATTAGTGTGAAGATTTGTAAACATAGCAATAGGAAGGTAAGAGTTCCTGCCACTGGTGCTGAAATTATAATTTTGTTCTTATGGTCTTTAGGTTGAGTATTGTGAACATGTCATGAAGGTAATTTCATCCATTCCCCACATAGAAACATATTTCCTAGAAATGATGTTGTTTTCAAATGTTTAAAGATGTCTTCTTTGGCAATCTCTCCAGTCAAGTTATTGAAAGACAAATTCAAGTACTGAAGCATATTCATAGACTTTAGAGCCACAAGGATTACAACTGAAAGATTATTAGAAGACAAATCCATACTCATAAGACTTTTTAATTCACCAAAATAATTTGGTATTGATCCTTGTAATTTATTTGAAGAAAGATTCATATATTCAAGTTGTTCACAACTTCCTAGAGTGGATGAAATTTGACCTACCAATCTATTAGTTGAAGCATCAATAGCTTGAACATGAATCATCTTTCCAATTTCCAAAGGTAGATATCCTTGCAAAGAGTTTCTAGACAAATTGACATAAAATTTTAAATTAGGAAGATTGGCTACTTCATGAGGTATGCATCCATTGAAATGATTGTTGGAGAGATCCAACAATTGTAGATTATAACATTTTCCCAAACTTGCAGGTAAATTCCCTGATAATTGATTTTCGTTAAGAAAAAGATGTATTAGCTATTGAAGGTGACCAATTGTATCAGGGATCTCTCCAAAAGGCCTATTATGGCTCACTGATATGTCCTTCCAAGCAAGGGAACAAATATGTCTTCATTCTCGTATTAAAATCTTTGTGTAGTCAGAGAAGTCATTTGGTTGGGATGTATTAGAGCCATTGTAGAAAATGCCCTTTGATAGTTGTCCAATTGGATATTAATATTAGAGGTAGAGATATCATTCTCTATTTTTCTTATTACGGTTGGAACCCTCAGTTTTCTTAAAATGAAACTAAAAACACATTTTTGAGAATAGTGACTCCTTACTTTTAGTCTTTTGAATTTTAATGGCACATTTAGATGAAACAGATTATTCTCTCCTCGACTTAAAAGGGTTTTCCCCTTTGTTGAAAAAATCTAGACATTTACACTCTTATAGAAACTTAAACCATGCTTCTACCTTTTCAAAGATATTGTAAAGTTACATGTTTCTATCAATAGTTTGTTTTCTTAAATCATGATAGATGATCTTAGTGATATACTTCACCTAGTTTTACCTTGCAATCTGTAACATGCATTATAGTACAAAACCATATTCTTCATATGCATGATAGATTTCCAAATTTTGAACATCTAGGTATGTTGAAGTATTATTTGAGAGACTTTCCCATTATTTGATACATTTGAACTATAGAGAAGTGTCGTGTGTGCTAAGTTTCCAAAATTTAAGTGCTGAGGGTTTGCTACTGCGAAACACTTATAAGTTTCATTCCTCTACTTGTGACCTAATTTTTTTTGTGAAAGGTATTAGTATTTTTTTCCTAACTTGTCTGAGTAAGATTTGGGGTGTTTTAAGCTGCTTTGTCCTATAATATTTCAACTAGTAATTATCAAAATTTAATATCCCCCTAGTTGACCTTTGTAAGAACTTGTAGTTGCTTAAAATAGATTAATCTTTAAAAAAAGCAAAGAGAATTATGGATGAGGCCCTTATTTACCAAGTTTTCAAGTCCTTCCAAAAAAAATAGTTCTAAGGTACATGAATATTCTCTGATTAATAACCTAGCAGACATAGATGTTAGTTGAAGAGGCCCTAATATCTCCATCCATAGTTTCATAATCTACATATATTGGTATAACTTGAAGATAAATATAAGGAGACTATCTACAATGCTAGGATATTAGAATAAGGCAAAATGGTGGTCCATAATGTATATATCATATTTATACACAACCTTAAACTTGTTGTTCTTTTATCATTATTAGAGGGAATTCTAACCTATTTTGAATTTAGGAAGTCAGGTATACTCTTTGGATGCATTTGATTCCTCTAACTGTATCAAATTATAATTCATCTAGATTTATCTTATAACGATGCCCCAATCCATTTCAAAAGATCTACTAAATCCAAATTGTATTCAATAGGATGCTCTGCTTTGAAGAGATCCTATAAAATCAATATGTATATATCTGCATTCAATATCACTATAACAATAAAATCTTTACACCTAAATGTTGCATATCAATATCCGCAATGTACAACATGAACACCATTTTCAACAACTTTTTTTCATGAACAAATCTGACCCTGCAACCGTAAAGATGAATACTACATCTTTGCATCAATACCATTGCATCTACACTTTCTATTACAAAAACACATGTTTCACATGCCTACACATATGTTGACCACAAATATCTATAATATCATCATAAACAACATGACTAGCTATTCTTGTTCATTACTATCATTGTCACATCATTCTCAACAATATTGATCTCTGTAATTTTGGGCTTTCTGAAACTAGTGTCAATTCCATCATCTTTTATACTAGTGTCTTGATCTCTGTCATCTTAAAGGAGCACAAAATATTTCCATGTTTAACTCCCCCTAAATGTCTACTTCTCTTTGGGGTCTGTTGGTTTTGGATTATTCCCTTTGATCTTCAACTTGTAGATTTACACTTTGATGGATAATTTTAATAAAAATTTGACTCTATCACCACTCCAAAGTCCACAAGGAAGAGGGCCAACTGACAAAGATCAACAATGAGATCCTTCTTCACTTTAAGCTTTAAGCTAGGGTGGGTATACCCTTGACTCACTTCTCTAAAGGAGTCACCAAATGGATGTTCAAATAAGTCTTATACTAACAAATTGAAGGTATGATCATTTAAATTGTGTGTGTGTGGTTGATGATGATGGACTGCTCCTAGACAACAGACCAGTGCCTTAACCAGGGCATAGAGTCACTCACCAACATATATCAACTGAAAACCATAAGTCAAATACCCTTGAATTCAGAATAAGTGCTTTGCCTATTATCCCTCTCCCTCACATACCATGACATCAAATCCTTATCTAGCCATGAACCCACTAAAACTACCTTAAAGACTTTAATCCCAAATTTGTTGGGAACTCAAAGATAATCTCACAATACTCTTTGTTTACCATATGCTAACCCACTTTGTGAAATCAACATATATGCGCCCAAGAACAAAATAAGAAGACATACACAAATATGAGATTGGCATCCAAGCGTATTCTTATTAAAATTGGCAGAATCAATACATTATCAAGACAACAATATGCTAGGAATCAAACCCAAAATCTAGGTTCTCCTTGTTCACTATAATACCATCAACAACCTAGGACCAAAAAAAAGTTTTGGAACCTCCACTAAGTCAAAAATGCTACCACTTCTACCACTAGCTACCTTGGAATCCCAAGAATAGGATGCAACAAGTTTCAGACAGCTAGGGTTAGGGTTTCAACCACCCAACCAACTGAAACAGTCAAAAATTAATTGCAAGGATGAAGAGCCAAGCAATCCAGAACAATTCATATCCAAGAATGATCTCCATTAATGAAAAATCTCAGAGTACTATACCAGAAATCATGAATCCACCATGCTAAACATTCTGATTATTCACCTACAACATGCCTTGAGCACAAAACCGCACTTCAACTAGTACAAAAACATCACTGCAGTCGATCATGGCACCTGGGACCACTTTGTAACAACTAGAAAGTCTTCATCTACCAACCTCAGCCAACTAAACATTGAACTCTAGTCCTTTATGTCATAGGAAACCAGTTAAATATTTGAATTTGCATGGAACGACTATTTTTTGTGGCGCCTACAGTATATCAGTGGTCAATATTCAAACATGGATTATCTTTATATCATGACCATTAGATCAATTCATTTTCACGGGCTTCATATTCTGGCATTATAAAAATATGGCGAACTAGTGACAAAGAGCATTCTCACATTTGCTGAATATTTTACCAACCGCTACTTCATCTTGAGATCACGCGAATGCCTCTTACGCTGATTCGCTAAAAATTTCTAGAACACCGCCAAACTATTCAGTGATCAAGTGATCAAACAAAATTTATTAGAGCCGCTATATATTTTGTCGCTACCACCAAAGACACTGAGAAATTCAAATGGGCCCGCATCAAGAAAATCAACAGCTGGTCTTAAACCCTCGTGTGTCAGAGATGCCCTATAAGATTACACGCCAGCTGTTGGATCTACCACAATGTATTACCTTTGAAACTTTCAGACCCACATCACCTGGAAAATACGCGACTGAAGGACTCTCACAATTTCATGGAATATTTTCCACCCTTGCCAAACTATTTAGAGAATGAGCGACCAAATGCTCGGTGAGTCACTAAAACAACTAGGACATCACCATTTTTTCACATGAACACGTGAACCATTTGACTTTATCGGCATCACTGTTTAATATAGCCTATAGGATCTTCTTGATAAGTTTGGAAGGTTAGTTTAAATTTTTATGAAATAATTTGTGAGGTGGTCAATTCTAATATTTGAATCCCAACGATTACTTGATTTTAGGAGGGAATTTGATTTTTGGGAGTTTAATGGTTAATTAGGAAAATTAAATGATTGAGGAAGATAGAAGGAGTTATTAGGAAGTTATTTAAACAAGTTTTTTAGCATTGTACGGTAGGAATGTATGTGAGGAAATCAATAAAAACACTTATATTATTGTAAGTTTAATGTGATCTAGCATTTTTTTGTGATTCCCCTTGTTCATTGAATGATATAAATTCATAAAGGAAATTATTAACATTTTTTTCAATTCATTTCACATGAATTAAGTTCATATAATAGAGTGGTTTATCAGACAGTACTGACTATCCCAAGAATTCAGTGTTTTCCTTGTAAGTTTGAACTAATCTAATGCACGGATCATCATTCCATGAATGACTACAATATGATTCTCATGGAGTGATCAATCCCTAATGTTTATAATAAAAATCTAACATTTATATGTGTAGATGGTGGGTTATTTGATGGTGATCATGGAGAAGTGTTTGAAGGGTTATTGAGGTTGTGGGTATGGAGCAGTAGCGAGAGATCAGCTTGAAGGAGGCACACTTTTTATGAATTTTGGTTTCTAGATACACCCTATCTATGGTGGATCCACCCCTTTTTATCCTAGAAAGGAGTGGAAGGTGTTCTATTAAAGAGCCCTAGTTTTAAGTGTTATTTATGATAATTTGGGGGCTTTTGTACTTGGAGGCATACAAGGCCCAAATTGGTGGCATATTTGGAGGTTTTTCATCATATGAGAAAACTTTATGAAGTATTTAAGTTAGGCAGTGAATACAAATAGTAGTTCCTCTGTTAAAAGTCCTTTTTTTGCATAGTTGCAGGGTACCATGTGAAGGATCTTGTTATTTGTCAAAAAAAACATAGCTTAAGTTTCACATATGTTAAAGATAATCCAAAAGGGTATTTGAAAAGGTAATTTTTTGTCTACTGTTTTGGGATAATCTACATTAAACTGGTGTTTTGTGTCATTGTTGACCTATAAGGAAGGGTTATTAGGCCTACTTGGTAAATAGTGAGTTTAGGGTGTTGGGATTGCTTATAATTCTTAAAAATTGCAAAATCTTGTTGAATCAACCTAATATAGTTCATGTCCATCCATATTTTCCATTTGGATTAGGTGTGTCCACTTGTATTCATTTTGACTCAATTAGGCCTTTGGGGTTATTGGTTGGTGTGTAAACCTCTCAAAGGTTAAACCTTCATTATCATCATTAGTGCATCCACAAGGTGATATAACTTTTCATCAGGCGGTATCAGAGCATCAAGAAAGGTTTGGGAAGAATTTTGAGGAGTAATGGCACCTAACAATCATATGGCATTAGAGATTGAAGAGTTGAAGGAAACACTAGAGAACAAGGAAAGAGGGAATAGGGAACTAGAGGAAGAAAATGAAAGGGAAGAGAGGTAGATGAGGAGAGAAAGACTTAAATTCCTTGAGAGGATAGAATCTTTGGAGAAAGAGAGAAGAGAACTTAGGAGAGAAGAAGAAGTTCATGAGGAGAACCATGAAGAATAAGAAGAGTTCCATGGAAGACAAGAGAGTAGAGGTCATGGAGAAGAAAATGATCCTAAGGAGAGGAGGTTTATCATATTGATAAAGGTAGTAAAAGGTACTAGAAGAAAGAGAAATTTAGATTTACCAATCTAACAAGGAAAGATGGATATTGGAGAAGTGCTTGGCTAGGTAGAAGCACTTGAAAACTACTTTGATTTGGAGGATGTAGAAGAAGATAAGAGGGGTAAAGATGGCTAATGCAAGGCTAAGAGGTACAACACTCACATGGTAGAAAATCATTTAGAATGAGAGGATAGAAAGAGGGTTGAACAAGATAACAAATTGGGAGAGAATGAAGACCATGGTTAAGAGATCATTTTTGCCTTTACATTTGGCTATACAAATAAATATGAGAAGGAACAATTTGAAGAAAAGGGACATGGACATCATGCCTTATACTAAGAAATTTCACACCATAAGAAATAGGGGAGGCATTGAGGATGAAGATGAAAAGGTTTCTAGGTACATGAATGGCTTGAAGTATAGAATCCAAGATGAAATTGGTTTGAATATACCAAGGACCCTAGGAGAATTTTTTCAACTTGTAGTATAGGTTGAGGAGAAGTTGAAAAGGAAGAGTGAAAGACAAAGAAATAGAGGAGGATCCATGAGAGGAATCGGTGGTAGATCCAACGTAGAGTTTCAAAGAAGCAATGAAAAAGATAAGGGAAATGAGCCTGTGGAAAAATTAGAGAGTTGGATTTAGAGGAGGCAGTTTTGGTGGAAGAGGTAATGGTGTCTTTATGGGAAGATTCTTTCATTGTAATGAAGTTGGTCATTAGTCCTTTAGATGTCCCAAATGGATTGATTCAGATCAAGGCAAGGAAAGGACATTACAACTTTTTCAAGATGAAGATGAAGAAAAACCAAAATCAATATTGGTGGAACTTGAGGAAGGAGAATGCTTAATGGTAAGGAAAGGTGAGAAGATTGTTGAGCCAAAGGTAAATATTTTCAAGAAAAAATGTTTATGTAAGGGAAATATTTTTAAATTGATTTTGGATTCTGGATCACATTGCAATCTTGTTTCACTTAATAAGGTTACTAAATTAGGAATTATTTCATTTGACCATCTTAATCCCTACAAGTTCACTTGGGTTACCTAACAAAAAAATTATTGGAAAGTTGATTATACTAGTGTATATGACTTAATATAATGTTTTCATTATGGAAACAAAGTCATATGATTTTTTGGAGTTAGCACTCATGATAAGAAGATCAGAAATTGGCCAAGTGTTGAAGACTGGATAATGTATAGAGTACCTGAAGGTTAGAGCGTCAACACACATGCATACAATAGAATTATGGTATGTGCCCTAGAATTTAAGCCGGTAAAACCATATTCATGCTAATTTTAAGAGTGTGTGATCAGAAGATTTAGTATAAGGAAGATACAAAGAGTTTAAGTTGCACAGATAGTACTCAATGCCAGAAAAGAACATAGCAAGCAGCCGACTGTTGGTATTTTGGTTAGCGGTTATATTATTATGTTGTAAAGGCTATGCACCTATTGTAATTAGGTTGTAGACACATAATTATGTTTTTTTGTAAACATGCTTGAGGCAATTCAATTGGAAGTGTTATATGTAATTAGTTATAGGCCGACCTAGTTAATTATTTTGGTATGCGCATATAAATATGAGATGTGCCCTTTGTAATAGCAAGAAGAGTTCTTATAGAGTTAAAAGAAGGAGAAAAAAAGTATGTGAAGATTTTTTGAGATGTATTAGAGCTTTTCAAGAAGTAAAAGCATCAACACATCAAAGGAACTGATCAGACAAGCAGTGTCACTGTGCCAGTTCATCCAACAGATATAGTGTGTATCTGAGATTAGAAGGTTATAGACTTCATCACTTGAGTAGTGAACTCTAGGATAGTGTGTCCAAACCCCTAATAGGGTTATTGTAAAAGACTCCTAACAAGGTCTGACCCTTGACAAGGTCACTATATTAAATACATTGTAGAGAAACTCCTAACAGGGTTAATGATCTTCTAACAAGGATCATAAAACACTAGTACAAAATATTAGTGGGTGTCAATTCCTAATGGGGTTTTTACCTATTTGGGTTTCCCTATAACCATATTGGTGTTATGTGTTGTGTTCATCTATCTTGCTTATGTTAATTTTCATTTCAGTACTTAATCATTCAAGTTAAGATTAAAGAGCATAGCAAAAAGATTTAATATAGTGAACATTGATTCACCCCCCCACCCCCCCCCCCCCCTTAGTGTTCCCATTCCTAACAATTGGTATCAGAGATCTGGTCCTTAGAAAAGAAGTTTAACCACTTGAGGAGATCATGGAGAAGACATAAATGAAACATCTAAAAAGAAATCTTGAAGTTTCTCTTGAAGACCTGGACAGATCTGAAAATGAAATTGAAGAACTAAAAGAAAAAGTTAGTGATGCTCAAGCAGTCATCAAAAGGATAAGAAAAGATTTGAAAGAATGCTCTACCAATGAGTTAGGGACAATGATCAAGAAGCTGAATGAAGAAAATTCATCCTTGAAAGAACAAATTAAATAATTGGATGATAAGCTAACCAATAATCAAGATGTCTATGAAGAACAGATCAAGGAGAACCTTCAACTGAATGAAGAATTAAGGCAAGCAAACATGAAAATCTTAGAGTTAAGAAACAACAAGGAAAGCTTGGAATTTGAATTGAAAGAGGCTAAGAATCATATTGATAAATTACATGCAAGAAAGGATCTGATTAAATCTCAATTATATGCTTAGAAGCTTAAAGGTGACACTAGTGGCATTGGATTTAATGAAGCACAAAATTAGATTGGCAACATGCAAGCAATAATGAAATAACTAGAAGACTCCACAGATGCTAAGGAGACTGTAAGTCAGACTAAAGATCATTTTGAACCATCCAAGAATGAGCGCAAGCCAATAGATCAAACTTGTTATGCATGTAAGAAGAATTGACATATAGCAAGGAACTATACAAAGGCAAGACCTTTCAATGCTTATTGTTATTCATGCAATAAATTTGGTCATAGAGCTATGAATTATAAGACAAGTTAGAAAAACAAGACTTAGTATAATTAGAGAAATTAGAATCAGTCAAATGTAAGAAGTTCTTAGAATGTTACATGTCAGATATGTAACTATAATGGTCACTCAGCTAGATAGTGTAAAATGGTAACCCATGTCAATGCACCAAGTAATATAAGGCCTCTAGTTATTTTTCACTCATGTGACAAGGTTGGACACATATCAAAGTTCTGTAGATCAAGGACACAAAGTCAGGAAAGCCCTAAAAAGCTAGAAGAATCAATACTAGATATCAAAGGAGAATTCAAGTTTGTGAAAGCCTCAGAAGATGCAAGCATGATTTGGTTAGAGGAAAAGAAGGATACTATTGATGACCATGTATTGGATGCATCCACTATGGACACACCCTCTACATCTAGATGAATGGCCTTCAAGGTCATAGGGGGAGCTAATTTAGCTCTAAACCCTTGCATGGCTGGTATACTCACCCTTAGAGTATGCACCTTTGGACTTAACCTTTTGGAGACTAGAAAAACCTATGTGCAAGAGTGCACTAGCTGATTGATTACAGAATGAAAGTTGGAAATTATCAGTGACAGCCTGGTTTACGCGGCAAGCATTAATGGTAGAATTTTTACTTTAAAGTACACAGAAGCTTTTAGATCTCTCATTGCATTCAAACTCAGAGTGATTGGAGAGTAGAGGAGTCCTATCATTTGATAGTAAAGGATTTTAGATTGATTCACTAGTGATTAGCAGTGCATTTGATTGGTTGCGGAAGCCCTAATCAGTCACGCTGATTCAGAAGTCTTTGAGATAATTTGGAAAGAGATATACAAGTAAGTAATGGATACTCCCATTTTATTTGATGTGGTGAAGAATAATATATATATTTTTAAGAGGCATCCATTCAAATCCACACTAGATGACCTAGAAGGTACATTCTCCCGCACTCCCATGGGTGTTATGCATGCGGAAGATATTAGGGCATACATATATTACAAGAAGGAACCAATAGGTTTGGATAGAATAAGAGTGCACATGGAAACAATGATGAAACTTGATAAAATATTCATGGATGAGTATGCGTAGTTGGATAATCATCCTATACTAGAATATGCTATGACATATGAGTTCTATGAGTTGGAATGGATCAAGATCCTACTTAGTAGGATCCATGATGACCTATTTTGGATAGGTGAAGTACCAATTAGGATAATAGGAGATCTAATTCATGAGATGATAGGAATCTCAAGGATAGGAATCATTATTCATATGGAAAGGTGTTAGGAATGAATGCTTGGTAGTCATTCTATAGCAGTTGTTGTTGCATTCATGACTATGATTGTCATTGATGTCAACACAGTGATCTTCTGGAGACTTGCAGAGAAGTAGACAATGTTTTGATTAGGGCACATGTGATATTGTAGTTAGAGCTATGAAATGTTGAGGATATACTCTTTGATATGTTATATGTTGATGGTTAAGAGCACAAATAGTAATTCATTTATTCATGGAAGTTATGAGCATTTTGGTAGAAGCAGTATTCAGGCAGTGTTCCTGAGTAGCAGTTTGTGGAAATCGGATGATATCTCCTAATAGAGATGGAGTCTATTTTTTCATAGTTAAAGGGAAGCTAGAGACACATTTAAAGTTACATGGATGATAGTGCAAACTTTGAGGTTGCATGAGTGGAGAATTATTGTATTTGGAAGTTGATAGTTTTGTGTAATTTTGATGTAGCGTGTGGAAACTTTTATTTTGTAATTATGTGCCAACTCATTTGAAATTATTTGAGTGTGGTATAAAGGAAGGAATGTTTTTCCTTTTTTTAATATGGTTGAGATATGGTTTAATGTGAATGTATGCATGAAGTGAAGAAAAGAGCTAATGCAGTTGTGAAAGAGAAATTGTGAAGGAAGACATGTGAAGTACAGAGATCTGAAATTGAGATCTGGTGTAGTAATGAGTGCAATTTGGCATAGTGAGAAAGGAGGTAACATATTTGATATTATTCTATTGAATAATATTAAGGTCAGTTGGACAGTGTGTTCAATGATCTTGCAATTGAAGTTGTTTGGGCAGTGGGTCCTTCTGTCTTCCATAACTCTTAACAAGGTTAGAATCTTTTAGTAGGGATTCAAAATCTCCTAATCAGGATTCATATGTACTAAATGTATTTCATAAGAGTCCTTATAGAGTCCATCCTTTCACAAGGAATATTCATATTAGTGCATCTTTTGAGGGCATCATTCCCACTGGGGTTTACTCTTTGATCAAGAGGTTCCCTAGTCAACATATCTTGTGTCATTGTGTTATTGTGTATGAATATCTTTCTATGGTTGGTAATTATATTGCTTACATGGTTAAATGATATTGAAGTTGATAAAAGTTATAATCATCAGATAACTAATTCAACCCCCCCCCCCTCTCAGTTATCTTGGTGGACTTTACTTTCTAACAATTGGTATCAGAGCAATAGGTCCTTGAAAGAAAAGTTTAACAGCTTAAGGAGATCCATGGAAAAATTTAGGAAAGAAAGCCCTAAGTTTTATGGAGAAAATTTTAACAGCTGGAAGGAAAAGATGAAGACACATCTACTATGTTTAGGACCAGGTTATTGGTTGATTACAAAGAATGAAAAGACTATCATTGAATAAGATAATCTTGAGACATGTTCTAGTGATGAGAGAGATCTATTCATGTTTAACATACTTGCAATAGAAGCACTTTTGACAGCGCTTCTGGAGAATGAGTACAGTCAGGTAAAATGTTTGAAAAAATCTCATGAAATTTGGAAAGCTTTACACTCTACTTTTGAAGGTGATGAACATGCAAAGAAAGTTAGATTACATAATTGGATATGTGCATTTGAAGATATAAGAATGATGGAAGATGAATCTATTAGAAGCTATATTGGTAGAATGTCAGAAATTGTTGCAGGGATAAAATCTTGTGGAGGAACAAAGAAAGAGAATGAAATGATATGGAAAATTCTAAGGACGTTGACTCATGTATTTAAGTAGACAACATAGATGATTGAACAAGTTATACCTTGTACTGTGAACTTTACAAGAGAGAATCTTCTTGGAAGATTGGAAGTAGTAGAAATGAACCTGAGGTTATCAAGAGACTTACCTAGAATGGAGACAACATTTAGTGCTCTTAGTATGCACCCTACTTTGTCAAGAAGCATCAGTGTGAGTGGAGATTATACTAGTAGTAGTAGATCTAGAGATGAAGAAGACATGAAGATTGAAGAAGGTATTGCCTTGCTTGTCAAGAGAGAACCAGATGGTAAGAAAATCTTTAAATGTTGGACTTGTCAAGAATATGGTCATTTTGCATCTAAATGTCCTAAGAGAGTTAAGAAGTATAGAAACAATTTCAAGCCTAGAAGATATAAGGAATGTTATTATGCTAATGATGAAGATCTTGAAACTAGTATAGAAAGAACTCTAAGGGAAAGTGATACTAAGAATAATGATGACATAGGATTTGTAGCAATTAAAGAAAAAAATTCTGAAACTGATGTTAAGGGAGAAAAAGCCTTAGTTTCCCAAGTTGAAAAGAAAGCTGATTGGATTATAGATAGTGGTTGTTCACATCATATGACTAGAGACATGAAAAAGTTCATAAAGTTCAACAATTATGATGGAGGAGTTGTGAGAGTTGGAAACAATGCACCTTGTTTGATTAAAGGTATAGGATCTATTACTCTTGATGGAAAGACTAATACTGATGATGTTTACTTTGTGGATGGTTTGAAACATAATCTTTTGAGTGTTGGATAGCTATTTGATAAGGGATATCAAGTTTGGTTTACTAAGAAAACTTGTGTGATAAAGGATAAAGATGGAAATCTAATTGGAACTAGATCTAGAACCAGAGGTAATGTATTTCAGTTGAATCCTACTAAGATGACATATTTGATTACTAAGATTGATGACAGTTGGTTATAGCATAGAAGGTTTTGTCACATAAATTTTGATAACATCGTGAAAGTGAGTTCTACACTTGCAGTAAGGGATTTTCCTAAAATTATGAAGCCTACTAACATGATTTACAAGGAATGTGTGATGGCTAAGCAAAAGAGAAGTTCATTTCCTAGTAAGAAGTTCACATGTGTAGAGAAGTTCGAGATTGTTCATACATACTTGAACGGTCCTACCAGGACTAGAGGATTCTATGGAGAAAGGTATTTTATAATTCTTGTTGATGATTTTACAAGAATGATGTGGATTTCATTTCTTAAAGAAAAGTCTGAAGTATTTGATAAGTTTAAGATCATTAAGAATAAAGTTGAGAATTAATTTGGAATGAAGATTAAATGTTTGAGATTTGATAGAGGTGGACAATTTACTTCTAGAGAGTTTAACACCTTTTGTGAAGTGAATGGCATTAAGAGATAGTTTTCGGCCCCTAGAACACCTAAACAAAATGCTATGAAAGAAGAACTAGATCAGATTGAAAAGAACAAGACATGGGAATTGGTCCCTAGACCTAAAGATAAGAATGTTATTCGAACTAAATGGGTATTTAGAAATAAGATGAATGAACAAGGAGAAGTAGTAAGAAACAAAGCAAGATTGGTATGTAAGGGATACTCACAGCAAGAAGGAATTGACTATGAAGAAACTTTTGCACCAGTAGCAAGAATTGAAGCAATAAGAATGTTTTTGGCCTATGCAGCTTTTAAGAAATTCAAAGTATATTAGATGGAAGTGAAATTCGCATTTCTGAATGGAGAATTGGAAGAAGAAGTCTACATTGAGAAGCCTAAAGGTTTTCCTTTGACTCAAGAGAGAGACATGGTATGTAAACTGAAGAAAGCATTATATGGACTAAAGCAAGCACCTAGAACTTGGTATGCAAGATTGGATAAGTATTTGTTAAAATTGGGATTTACAAAAGGAACAACTAATAGCAATCTGTACACAAAAGAAATTGAAAATGGTTTGTTGATTATAGTTATTTTTTTGATGACATTATTTCTGGAGGAGAAGATGAATCTAGTGACAAATTTGCTCATGAGATGAAGACTAAATTTGAAATGAGTATGATTGGTGAGATGAAATACTTTTTGGGATTAAAAATAACACAAAAAGGTGATGGTATTTTTGTAAGTCAGACAAAGTACTTGAATGATTTGTTGAAAAGATTTGGAATGTAGAACTATAAACTAGTTGGAACACCTATGGTAACTGGACATAAACTATCTAGCACAGATGAAACATTGGCAGTTGAATAAAAGAAATATAGATCTATGATTGGAGGATTGTAGTACTTGACACATACAAGACCTGATATAGCACACTCTATTGGAATGGTAGCAAGATTTCAAGCTGAACCTAGAGAATCACATTATGCAGTAGTAAAGAGGATACTGAGATATTTAAGAGGCACAATGGACTATAGATTGTGGTATGAAAAATTTGATGATTTTACCCTATGTGCATATACAAATGTTGATTGGGGAGACAGTGTTGATGATAAGAAAAGCACCAGTGGTGGAGCATTTTTCCTTGGAGGAAGATTGGTTTCTTGGCTAAGCAAGAAGCATAATTGTATCTCACAGAGCACAGTAGAAGCAGAGTATGTAGTCGTAGAAAACAATTGTAACCAAATAATTTGGATGAAACAAATGCTGAAGGATATTGGAATAAAATTTGTTGAGCCTATTGTCATACATTGTGACAACACTAGCACAGTTAGTATGTCTAACAATCCTAAATTAAATTCTAAGACAAAGCATATAGAGATCAAGTATCATGTTGTAAGAGAGAAAGTTGCTGAGAAAGAAGTCAGACTGGAGTACATAAGCACAAAGGAGCATATAGTAGACATATTTAAAAAGCCTTTGCCTAAGGATACATTTGAGTATCTAAGAGGTATGCTTGGGGTTATGCCCCAGCCTACTTTTGAGTAATGATGCAGTTGGTTGCATCCATGTAGTGGTATATAAGCCTTAGTTTTCTTATGGACTAGATGTTGGTACTTCCTCTATGGGGGAGTATGTGTATCTAAGCTGTGTCATGAGGACTATAGTGAATGTATTTTCTGAATAGTGTCTTTTGACATTGGAGTTGTTGTTGACATAATGATGAAACTTCTGTCATTGATGTCAATGGGGGAGAAGTGTAATGAAAAACTAGTTGTACCATTTGTACCATCTATTGGAGAGAACTAAATAGGAAAATGAAGCAAGATTTGATTGATGCAACAGTATTGCAATATTGGAATTTTGGAACATTGGATGTTTTTCATCTATGTTTCCATCAATGCCAATGGGGGAGATTGTTAGGAATGAATGCTTGGTAGTCATTCTATAGAAGTTGTTGTTGCATTCATGACTATGATTGTCACTGACGTCAACACAGTGATCTTTTGGATACTTGCAAAGAAGTAGATAGTTTTTTCATTAGCGCATGTGTGATATTGTAGTTAGAGATATGCGATGTTGAGGATATACTCTTTGATATGTTATATGTTGATGGTTAAGAGAGCAGATAGTAATTCATTTATTCATGGAAGTTATGAGCATTTTGGTAGAAGCAGTATTCAGGCAGTGTTCCTGAATAGCGGTTTGTGGAAATCAGATGATATCTCCTAATTGGGATGGAATCTAGCTTTGCATAGTTAAAGGGAAGCTAGAGACACATTGATAGTTATTTGGATGATAGAAAAAACTTCAAGGTCACATGAGTGGAGAATTATTGTATTTGGAAGCTGACAATTTTGTGTAATTTTGATGTAGCATGTGGAAACTTTTATTTTGTAATTATGTGCCAACTCATTTGCAATTATTTGAGTGTGGTATAAAGGAAGGAATTTTTTTCCTTTTTTTAATATGGTTGAGATATGGTTGAATGTGAATGTATGCATGAAGTGAAGAAAAGAGCTAATGTAGTTGTGAAAGTGAAATTATGAAGCAAGACATGCAAAGTATAGAGATCTGAAATTGAGATCTGGTGTAGTAGTGAGTACGGTTTGCCATAGTGAGAAAGGAGGTAACATATTTGATATTATTTTGTTGAGTAATCTTAAGGTTAGTTGGACAGTGTGTTCAGTGATCTTTCCATTGGAGTTGTTTGGGCAGTGGGTCCTTTTGTCTTCCATAACTCTTAACAGGGTTAGAATCTTTTAGTAGGGATTCAAAATATCCTAACCAAGATTCATATGTACTAAATGTATTTCATAAGACTCATAACAAAGTCCATCCTTTCACAAGGAATATTCATATTAGTGCATCTTTTTTGGGCATCATTCCCACCGGGGTTTAGTCTTTGATCAAGAGGTTCCCTAGTCAACATATCTTGTGTCATTGTGTTATTGTGTATGAATATCTTTCTATGGTTGGCAATTATATTGCTTACATGATTAAATGTTGTTGAAGTTGATAAAATTTATAATCATTAGATAAATGATTCACCCCCCCCTCTCAGTTATCTTGGTGGACTTTACTTTCTAACACAAGGATGTCAGAAAACTTGTAGAATAGGCTTGCAAATCAAGAAGTGATAGGTGTGGAATGACAATAGAGCCTATAGAGGAGAAATACATCAAATTGATGTCCATGATACTAGGATATAGGTTCCAACACAC
Organism: Chamaecyparis obtusa; assembly: GCA_027943335.1. Taxonomy (NCBI): domain Eukaryota; kingdom Viridiplantae; phylum Streptophyta; class Pinopsida; order Cupressales; family Cupressaceae; genus Chamaecyparis; species Chamaecyparis obtusa. Next base: position 64,682 of record BSBK01007412.1, on the reverse strand, counting down.
CAGCAAAGTAAATAGTGTGTCAGCGGCCACCATTCTAGTAGCAATAAGGTTGGTAAGAGAGAATGGAGAGCTTAATCTATGTGAGATCTTGGGTGCACAGCTAATAAACAACATAAGAGCCATCAAGCATGACAAGACCAATATATTTAGGTTTGGGTCTTTAGTAATCTATATGTACTTCCATATTCTTGGAAAGGTGTCCTATTTGTATCTAGACAAATCTATTCCCACTATGCCATAGATATCCTTTAAGGCATCAATAGAAAGTACCCTTAAGGATTACATGGAATTGGAGTTGAAAACATTCAGAGTGAGAATGCAGATGAGGTATAGGATACCTAAAAAGATAGTTGAAAAATACAAGGATATTATTTGTTTCATGGTAGAGACTGATACAACATGCATGGAGGTTGTTGAACCAAGAACAAAGTGGATCCATCCACTGGGATATGAAGTTGAAGAGCCTATTCTAGAGGCTTATACTCAACTTCTATTGTCAGCACCTAAGGACATCAATGAACCTAGATGGGGGAATTATGAAGAGAAAACAAGAGAAGTAGATGTTCTATTGAACAACGCAGCAACAAAAAGAAAATTTCCTAAGGTTACTTCAGAGATTTTGAAAATTCATGGAGTATCTCAAGAAGACCTAAACAAAGCAAGGCAAGAGAAGATTGCTTTGGGAATTGAGAGCACATTAGTAGTAGAAGAAAAAGAAAATGACCCTAAATTAAATAAGGTAAAAGTGGAGAATTTTGATGATCCAAAGGGTAAAATAGATGTTGCCCCTCCTACGCCCATAGTAACAATTGACCTTACTGCTCCTCCTAAGTATAAGGAAATTCCTAAGAGGAAGAAAGAGATTAGCACTAGTCATTCATCCTCATGAGAAACAAGAAGTAGGAAGAATATTCAAGCACCTCCAGAAGTAAGTTTCAAACCTAGTCTTAGTGTGTTGAGTACAAGGATTATTGATGAAGGCAAGATGGATCAAGTAGGGAAGTTCTATGAGAAGTATAGTAAAATTGAAAAAACATAAATTCATGGAATGATTGTCAAACATATGCTAAAGCTCAAAAAGACAACCCTAGAACTAAAGACTATGATTCCTGATAATGTGTGGAACATCTTAGAATTCCTAAAGAGATAGGCTATTGAAGAGGATAAAAGGACAATAGAAAATACTTTAGATGAAACCCTCCTAGTATGTTCTTTAGAGGAGAAATCTTTGTTGTTAGATCTGGTGAAGCCACATCTTAGAACCAAGTCAAGGACCCTACATATAATGGACAAGAACTATGAATTGGTGGCTAAGGAAATAGAGAAATCATTTGAGAAGGTATTCTTGAATAGGCACATGTACCCACCTATTGCATGTATAGCTCAAGTACCCACAAAGGAAGTCAAAGTGGCAGAGCCCACTAATGTACCTATGACAGGTCCTCAGGACACATCACCTATAGTTGAAACACATACATAGACATATAAGTATGTGTCCATGATAGAGTCACTAAAGGATAGCACCATAATTATTGATAATGTTGAGATTGCAATGACAGCCATAGATAAGGACTTAGACCAGTTTGAAGAAGCCTTTGTAAGCACACAAGAGGTTGAAACACTATGCAGTGGTAACTCACTTGAGATAGAAAAAGAAAAAGAGATAGAAAAAGAAGAAGGAAAAGGAAAAGAAACACAAATAGAAAAAGAAGAAGAAGAGGAAAAAGGAAATGAACCAACAGATGAACCATTAGTTGAAATGTTAATCAAAGTAAAGAAAGAAGTAGTGGATAACACTCCTATCACTCCTTCTATATCATTGTTGTCAAGATTGACACATGACACGACTAGTTTGGATTCATGGGGAGAAGAAGACCTGATCAAGATTAGTGTCATAGCTATGGAGAAGGCCAAGAAGAAATAGGTAATGAGGAATCTCCTCTTTGTAGAATTAGTAAATATCCTAAACAACCTATTACTAGTAGATAAGAAAGTGTCCAAGGTACACTATGTTGATGATGTAAGTGCAATTCTTTCATAGTTCAAGAGTAATTTCTCTAACTTAGAAGAATCAACATCATTAGTTGCAGAGGAGAAGTATATGAAGAAAAGACTAATGAGTTGGTTAATAACTTCTCACTAGACCTTAGTTGACTCAAAGTTGGACAAGCAACTTTGAAAGAGCTTGCAGGAAAAGGAAGGAAAATTATTGCTAACTGTATGAATCAAGATAAGTTGACAGCCGATCACTACAAGAAGATTCAAGAAGAAGAGGCCATGATAGAACAAGTGAGGAAATTAGTAGAATATCCCTCTACTGATATAAACATGTGTAATAATGTATATCAAAGAAAAATTGACAAAATTGAGAAGGCAGAAAAGGAGATGTCAAAGATAAGGGCTAGTTAGACTTAGCTTAGAAATGCTCTTGCACCCTCCCTAGATGTGTTGAATCAAAATATCAAGGAGATTGATGCCACCATGGTGACATATGATCAAGGTCCTAGTTTAGATTTGGAGAAGATGGAGAAACTACAATATGCCCTATGCACCCATCTCTAAACAATCAATGTATTGATTGCATTTTGGAAGCAAGAGATCCAAAATTTATAGATTGCATACCTGGATGTACTTTCAAAGTAAGGACTTGTACAAATTTAGTTTTGTAATACATTTTTCATTAATTTCAAAGATAGAGTATGTATAGAATATCAAGCTATAGTTATGCATAGAAAGAAGATATAAGGGAGATATAAGAAAGAGTATGATTAACTATTTTTTGTATTAAGGGACATTTAGTAAGTTTTCCATATTCCTTTGTTGCCATTAATGACAAATGGGGAGATTGTTGGAAAGTTGACTATACTAGTGTATATGACTTAATATAATGTTTTCATTATGGAAACAAAGTCATATTATTTTTTGGAGTAAGCACTCATGATAAGAAGATCAGAAATTGGCTAAGTGTTGAAGACTGGACAGTGTACAGAGTACCTAAAGGTCAAAGCATCAGTGCATGTGCATACCAAAAAATTATGGTATGCACCCTAGAATTTGAAATGGTAAGACCATATTCATGCTAATTTTAAGAGCGGATGATCAGAAGATTTAGTATATGGAATATACAAAGAGTTTAAGTTGCATAGATAGTGAATGCTAGAGAAGAACAGAGCAAGTAGCCGACTATTGGTATTTTGGTTAGCAGTTATATTATTATGTTGTAAAGGCTATGAACCTATTTTAATTAGGTTATAGACACATAATTATGTTTTTTTGTAAACACGCTTGAGCCAATTCAATTGGAAGCGTTGTATGTAATCAGTTATAGGTTGACCTAGTTAATTGTTTTAGTATGCACATATAAATATGAGATACACCCTTTGTAATAGAAATAAGAGTTTTTATAGAGTGAAAAGGAGAGAAGAAGTATGAAAAGAGTTGTTGAGATGTATTAGATCTTTTTAAGAATTCAAAGGATTAGCACATCAAAGGAAGTGATTAGACAAGCAATGTCACTGTGCTAGTTCATCCAGTAGATATAGTGTGTATCTGAGATCACAAGGTTGTAGCCTTTATCACTTGAGTAGCGAGCTCTAGGATAGTGTGTCCACATCCCTAATATGGTTATTGTAAAGGAATCCTAATAGGGTTTGACCTTTGACAAGGTCACTGTACTAAATACATTGTAAAGCAACTCCTAACAAGGTTAAGGATCTTCTAACAAGGATCATAAAACACTAGTACAAAATATTAGTGGGTGTCAATTCCCACTGGTGTTTTTACCTATTTGGGTTTCACCATAAACATATTGGTGTTATAAGTTGTGTTCATCTATCTTGTTAATGTTAATGTTCATTTCAGTACTTAAGCATTCAAGTTAAGATTAAAGAGCATAGAAAAAGATTTAATACAGTGAACACTAATTCCCCCCCTATCAGTGTTTCCATTCCTAACAAAAATGTACTGATTAGTCAGAAGGCTTATGCAAATTTTTCTATTGGTTCCTATCAGGATAGGGTTCTTTGTGATATTATTCCTATGACATGTCAGAATTTATTTTTGGTAGACCATGGCAGCATAGTATAAGGACCGTTCATGATGGTTTTGAGAGAACTTACTTGGTCTATAATGATGGAAACAAATACAATTTGAATCCTTTATCTTTGGAGAGTGAGAAGGATAAAATTGTCATATGCTTTGGAAATCAAATATTTGACACAAAAGATGATACTGGTTGGAAGATGGAGAATTCTGAAAATAGGGACAATCCTAAGAATGAGGGACTTTGCGAGATGAAGAGTGTACAAATAGAATCCATTAGTTGTCCTATTTTGAATCAGATGAAGCATGGTTGCATGGAGAATTTGTAGGGGCAACCAATGATAGGGATTGAATTAGGAATGCAGATGAAACACAAGCAACAATAGTCAAGGATACAACAACAACAGTAATTCCTAAGGTAGGGATATATGAATAAACATTTTGTTTCTAACATTTTTTGACATGTACAAATAGTTTTGAGAGGTAGGTGGAAAGATATCCTTGGAAATTTCATGAATTTTAATTAGAGAAATGAATCATCGAAGAAGAGGAAGACTTGGACCAACTCTTGGGATACAAGTGTCTTTGGAGGAGGGTAGTATGATGTAGGAGAATCAAAGCATACAAGGATGCCTCATGAAGACAAAAAAGACAAAGTGAAGATCAAGGAAGTTAATTGGAAAGTACTAAAGCCAATCATGGCCTTTGAAGTCTTGGAAGGCAATAAAGACAATAAATTTATAAAAGATCCTAAAGGGCTTGTCAAGGACCTTGGGACCCTAGATAGGGAAAATGAGCAAAAATGATAAATTTGATGTAATGAGATCCTTAGGAGTCTAGGGTGAGTTTAGAAATGTTTAATATATAGTTTCCTAGAGGATCTTCTTGATAAATTTGGAAGGTTAGTTTGAATTTTTATGCAATAATTTGTGAGTTGGTTGATTCAAATATTTGAATCCCAATGGTCACTTGATTTTAGGAGGGAATTTTTTTTCCAGGAAGTTAGTGGTTAATTATGAAGATAAACTGATTGGGGAAGATAGATGGAGTTATTAGGAAGTTATTTTTCTTAAAAATGATCATTGTATGATAGGATTGTATGTGAGGAAATCATTGGTGAACATGCTGAGTCTGAAAATCAATAAAAACACTTATATTGCTGCAAGTTTGATGTGATCTAGCATTGTTTTGTGATTCCAATTTTTCATTGAATCATATAAATTCATAAAGAAAATTATTTATAGTTTTTTCAATTCATTTTGTATGTTTTGAAGTTCATATAATAGATTGGTTATCAAACAGTACTGATTGTCCTAAGAATTCAGTGTTTTCCTTGTAAGTTTGAACTAATCTAATGCAATGATCATCATTCCATAAATGACTACAATCTGATTCTCATGGAGTGATCGATTCCTAATGTTTATAATACAAATATAATATTTATATGTGCAGATGAAGGGTTATTTTATGATGATCACCAAGAAGAAGTGTTTGAAGGGTTATTGAGGTTGTGGGTATGGAGCAGCAGTGAGAGATCTACTAGAAGGAGGCATATATTTTATGACTTGTTGGTCTACATACGCACTATATATGGGGATCCACCCTTGGTTGATCCTAGAAAGAAGTGGAAGGTGTTCTATTAAAGAGCCCTAGTTTTAAGGGTTATTTATGGGCAATTTGGGTATTTTGTACTTGGAGCCATCCAAGGCCCAAATTGGTGGAATATTTGGAGGTTTTTTATCATATGATAATATTATCTGAATTCTTGAAGTTAGGGAGTGAATACAACTAGTAGTTCCTTTGTTAAATGTCCTCTTTTTGTACATAGTTGCATGGTACAGTCTGAAGGATATTGTTATTTGTCCCAAACAACATAGATTAATTTTAAGATATGTTAAAGATCATCCAAAAGGGTATTTGAAAAGATAATTTTTTTGTCTTATTTTTTGGGATAATCTTGAGTAAACTGGGTTTTTGTGTCGCTATTGACCTACAAGGAAGGGCTATTAGGCCTACTTGGCAAATAATGGGTTTGCTTATAGACCTAAAAACTTGCCAAATCTTGTTGAATAAACCTAATATAGGTCATATTGATCCATATTTTCCATTTGGAATAGGTGTGTCCACTTGTGTTAATTTTGACTCAATTAGGCCTTTGGAGTTATTAGTTAGTGTGTAAAACTCTCAAAGGTTAAGCCTTCATTGTCATTATTAGTCCATCCACCAGGTGATATACCTCTTCATCACTTCATAAAATCCTTCTTTTCCCACTTGAAATCTCTTTATTCCTTCTTCACTATTATATCATCTTAAAATGGAAGCACTTCCATGATAAGAGCATTTATCCCTCCGAGTGGGTGGTCTGGGGTCATATTAAGCACCTTGATCAGTTTTTTGCATTTATATGGCTTTCTCCCCCCATTCTAATTCTCTATCACCTATTTTCACTTTATTTCTACATTTCCTAGCATTCTAGATTGAGGTCCTAAATTCAAAGACAACCTTGAGGGTCAATGACAACCTCAACCCTGACCTAGGGCAAGGTCTACCTCGTCCTTGACCCAGGGTTCAAATTTCAAGTTCCCATGATTTCCGGATGTCAGGTTTCAGAAAGATTTAATTTTCCACTTCCGAGTCGGCCATTTCGAGTTTCAAAATGGTAAATCCTTAAATTGCATTTAATTTGGGTCCATTTCTAGGGGTTAAGGTTAATTGGGATTTAATTCCCCAATGTCGGCCTTCTCTAGAGGTTTGTGCCCTAGATCACTATAAAAGGAAGCCTTCCTCTCTCATTTTCTCCATCATCTTCAATTCATACAAAGCATTTTCGTGATCAAGCTCTCAAGTGCAATCAGGCAAGAGAGAAGGAGAAGGAAAGAAAGCAAGCATTCATTCATCTTCAAGCCTAGCATTCAAGCATTCATCAAGGAGATCCATTGTTAGCCATCGAAGGATTCCTTCTCTTTGGAGCCCCCTTGAAGATTTCTCCATCCACATTCATCCAAGCCTCCTCATATGAAAATATCCATTCAAGATTGGTGTTGAAGATCAAATGCCATTGATTTGAGACATCCTACATTCCTTCTACATCCATTGGAGCATCCCTACTTGTGGATTCAAGGATTCAAATCCTCTACAAGGATTTCAACATAAGCAACATGTATTGTTTCATTTACTTTATTTATGCACATTACAATTTCAATTCAATTTCAAGGTTAATTCCTAAATTGGGGTTTGACCAAGGCAAACCCCCCATCCAAACAACAAAAACCCTCTTTTTCTTGTAGGTACAGGTACAGAACTACAGATCTGAGCTTGGATCTGCATACCCTTTTCAGTGAACTTCCAAGATATGTGAACAAAGTCAAGGATGACCTTTAAAATCTTGAAGTAGTCTTTGACCTTTTATCACAGTCAAAGACTACCCGCTGTCAGAAAGAGAAACATTTTCTGGGTTTTCTTCATCTTGACATTTCTAGTTTGAAATAGGTTGCAGAATTGCCTGAAACTACACACAAACATCATAAATCAGCATTTCCCAGATTTTCCCTATTTTGAGGTTAGTATTTGTCTTTCAATTATTTTAGATTTCAAGCATATACTATTCATAGCAAAATATAAGGTTTTCTTCTTCATTCATATTCTCCATAGATTGATTCTTTTGTGCATTAACCTTTTGGTTGATCAATTTGGATCTCTCCTTTGGGAATTTGGATTTAGAAGTAGATCTCATATTTCCCCCATTCATTGTGGCATGAACCCTATTTTATCCTATTCATTTTGGTGAACCTAACTATCTTACTCTCCTTTCTTTTGTGGAATTTGATGTCCTATTGTGTTTTACGATGTTATAATTCCTCTTATCTTGTTGGTATTAGATTTCTCTTTTATGTTAAATCTTGCATGCTCATTAGATTTCAAAAATAGAAAAATATTCATGCTTTATGTGTTCTTAGTTTAGTTCATTTTCATTGCATTGGTTTATGATCTTTACTACTACTAGTCCTACTTATAATATTATGGTTAGAAGAAGTCATAGACTCATGGGTGCCTTTGATCATGAATCTTCCTCCTCTTTCCTTAGGATCCTGGATGATAAATTGATTCTTCATGATTCTAATCCTATTATGGAGCAAAAATCTTCTCACTCATCTCATGATGAGGATGATTCTTTAAGAGTTCTTCCTGAACAAGTCCAAAAAATTTCAACTGAACTTGATAAAATGGGTAATTGGCTTATTCAAGAAAAGCATAATCAAGATTCTATTCAAGTTATAGAGGCTCTTAAGAAAGTTCTTCATGATAGTGATCAAGGTGTTAACCTCTTGCATGGTATTACTCACCTCGTGCATTCAAATTTTAAACCTTTAGCTCAAGAAGCTCAAGACTTAGGGTTGATTCCTCCTATCACTAGTGTACAACCTTCTTCTAATCCTTTACCTAGTGTTCCTACCTATACTTCTTCTTTGGTGACTATGATGGTTCCCTCTATTCCTATGAGTGTTCCTCCTATGTCCCTTCCTACATCACAACCTTCATATCATAATGTTCCTTTTACTTATTCCAATCTGCTTCCAACTATAGTTCCAAGTGTTCCTCCAGTTGTATCTTCAATTCCTGCAACTTCTTACACTTTACCTAGTGTTTCTAATGTTGCTATTCCTCCTATTTCATCTAATTGACTCAACAATCATCAGTTTGGCTCAAACTATGTCATCCTTACAACATCATCTTTCTTCCTTAACTCAAAACAAGTTTAGTGTTCCTACATGTGACATGGGAAGTCCTTTGTCCCGAGACATTATTTGTACTCCTGTTCCTCAGCAAGTCAATATGCCTTATCTTGAGAATTATAATGGAAAAGTAGATCCCATTCATCATGTTAAAACTTTTCAAATCCTTTATAGTGATTATGCTCATGACCATAGGATTTTAGCCAAATTGTTTGCTAGAAATTTCCATGACAAGGCCTTACACTGGTATTGTTCCTTGCCTCCTTATTCTATTGATTCCTTTCCACAACTTTCTAATTATTTTATTCAATAATTTCAGAACAACATTGGCCTGCAAGTTTCTTTGACTGATTTGATGCATTGTAAACAAAGTGCTAAGGAAAAATTGACTGAATTTATTGGTAGATTTAAGCATTTGTATGCTCAGATTTTCTATCATGTTCCTGATATTGATATTCAATGTATCTTTATTTCAAATTTTCAAAAGGATATTAGAGATAAGATTCTGCTTACTGAATTTACCTCTTTTCAATAAATTTGTGCAGTGCTTCATCATTATCAATTACAAGTGAGTCAATTTGAGAGCAATACTCCAATGGCTCCTGTTCTAGTTGATAAAGGTGTTGCTGCTCCTAATCCAAATAAATTTAAAAAATTCAACAACTATGTCAAGATAAACAAACAAGAAAATGTAATTGTTGATCAAGTTGTTGTTGCATCTCACAATGCCACTTTTGTGCTCCACTGCTTTTCAATTAAATCATACATTTAATCCTCTTTCTAAATCTTTACATTCTATTATTAATAGGTTGTTCACTACTAATATGATTACTTTACCTCCTATTCAACCTCTTTTACCTGGTATGATTGCATCTAAATCTTTTGATCCTAAAGCTTTTTGTCAATATCATCGTCAGAGTGGTCATGATACTGAGAAGTGTTATTCTTTAAAATATAAGGTTCAAGGCTTAATTGATTCTAATGCCCTATCTATTGATAATCTTGATGGTAGTGGGAACAAATATTTCTCTCCTCCCAATCAAAACCTTCAAATCTATATGAATCCTTTACCTATGCATGATACTAATACCATTTCTCAACCATCTTCTATGGAAATTGTGTATGATTCAAAGATGGATGATCTCAATCACATTGTTAATTAAGTGGAGCATATTGGTCAATCTATATCTCCACCTCAATCTCAACCTCAGATTCAACCTCAAGTTCAATCTCAATCTCAACCAAAACCTAAGCCTAAATTGAAAACTCAACCTAAACCTCAACAACAACCTAAGAATAAAAGACCTCTGGAACTTTTTATTACCTTTGATGATTCTGAGACTATTAAGGCTCCTGATGGTCCCCTTTATATTTATGCTAGGATTTCTCAAAAACCTGCTCATGGTTGTCTTGTTGATCCTACATCCTTATTCAATATTATTACTAAAGAAAATCTTTTTATGAAAAGCTTACAATGTGACTCTTATGATACATTGGATGTGTGGACTCAAACTTGAAATGGTTTTCTTTATCCATCATTTGGTTCTATTAACTTACTGGTTGAACTTTGTGGAAAAATTGTGAACACTACCTTTGTTGTTGTTCCTACTTCTTATCAGTTTCAAGTTAAGCTTGGTTTGCCATGGTTAAATGCCATGCATGCTATTGCTTAACCTATCCATAAGTGTCTTAAATTTTTTCATGATGAAGAAGTGAAGATGGTTAATCATAGTTTATAACAACCTTCTAGGCCTAGGGATTGTGTTGCTCTTGATTTATTTTGGCCTTCATTACCTAATTCATGTCCTCCTCAACCTAATAATATTTTCCGTTCATATCAAGCCTATAAGCATCATAAGGTTCTCAAATTAAGTACACCTCCTATGGATCTTAATCATGGTCTTTTTCCTACACCTTCCACACCTCCTTTACCTATGGCTTCTAGTTCTGTTAATCAAGTTCCTCCTATTGTTGATAATCCTATTGATCTTCCTAAAGAACCTGTGAAGGATCTTGTGATTGTTCCTTCTAGTTCTCAACCTATTTCAAGTAAAGAAAAACATAATCAATTTTCTAATGAACATTGTAAAAAGCATCGTGCTCATGCTAAAGCTTGTATTCTACTCTTCAAAAATCTCTACCTTCTTCGGATAAGACTATGCATGATGTTGTTACTAATAATGATGTTAAGATGCATGATTATGATGATTCTATTCATATCTTAGATCCTATTTTGATTAATTTAGATGAAGAAGATACTCGTGATGATACTGATGATGTTAATGATGAAAATGAGACTATTGACATTGACATTAATTTACCTAATATGCTTTCATCACAATTGATTCTTACACCTAGTATCGAACATGATGATTATCAAGAGGATCCTTGTTTGGAACTGGCTATCATTCCTATTGTGTTGGATATAGTCCCTCTTGTGAGTTAGTCACCTTCCCTAAATGATATACAATGAGATGGGGAGAGTAGATGGCACACTTGATTGGCTTGTCCTTCATTGTATCTTTTTTTGTATGTTTTCCTATTGTACTGTGCTTCTCCCGTGATGTGTTTGCTAAATGTTGTTAGATTATTTTATACGACCCTTGTTACTTAGTTGGTGCAAGGTGATAAAGGAATCAAACCTATAGTACAATTCCTCTATATGTACCTCAATTCTTCTATATGTTGTTTCATGTTATGTTGTAATTGTGCTATTGTTCATAAATGTTTCCTTGTTTAATCTGCTTGGATTTGAGATGTGGTAGCACTGATTCTTTTTGGTCTCCATGTCATGGTCTGAAAAGATTCTTCTTTGTATATCTTATATGATCTTTCCTCCTTTGTGATTGTAGTTCTACTTTCTTTTGGGAATGATGTCAATTCATTTGCAATAATATCATATATATATTATCTTATGATCATACTGACCCCACGATAGGTAGATCCCTTCTGTGTTCTTTGTATGTTTTTGTGATATTTCCCTTGATTTGTATTCATCTTGGGGAATCTCATAGTGGAAACATAATTAGTGGAGTTGTTTATGTTTCTGTTAAAGCCATTGCTCATGTTAAAGTGTTAGCAATGACTTTAATGTGGGGGCATACGCTTTTCTCACTTATTGCACATGGGCACTTTTTGATATGCATATATTATTTTTCAAGATACCTTTTCTCCCTTTTTGGATTAGTGACTAATCCTTAAAGCATGGATTTATATTTTAGGATCTCTTGATCCCACCAGTTTCAAATATATATCCCTTAAGGTCAGAGGTGTCCTTAAGATTGGATCTCTTTTATTTTTGGCTTTTCTCTTATGGAATAGAATATTCCTAAGGGTGAATCCTTGATGGGTTGACTAGTGAGTAGCAATATTCACTAGGCAGTTCAATTCCATCTTTCCAGTTGTGCTATTTCCTTGTGTGGTTCACAATGGGACATAAGTTCTCATTGGGAAAGATAATCTCTCTCTCTCTCTCTCTCTCTCTCTCTAGAGATGTCTCTCTTATTATGATCTTGGAGTTGATGAAGAATTGAGTCCTTGGGGGCTTGAGGTTTATCTTTGTCCCTTTGATTATGATAAGATTATCTTTTCATTCTGATCTCATTTACCAAGAGTTTGCATCAAGTCCATACTCTTGCTAAAGTGGGGGCTTAAGGTATCATCTTAAAATGGAATCACTTCCATGATAAGAGCATTTATCCCTTTGAGTGAGTGGTCTGGGGTCATGTTAAGTTATTTTATTGGGTCTTTACATGTATCTAGCTTTCTCCCCCCATTCTTCTTCTCTCTCCACCTGTTTTCACTTTATTTCTGCATTTCCTAGCATTCTGGATTGAGGTCCTAAGGTTTTTGACCTCAAGGTCAAAGATGACCTTGAGGGTCAATGATGACCTAAACCCTGACCTAGGTGAGGGATGACCTCAACCTTAACCTAGGGTGGGGTCTACATCATCCTTGACCCAGGGTTCAAATTTCAAGTTCCCATGATTTCTGGATGTCGGGTTTCAGAAAGATTTGTTTTCCTGCTTCTGGGTTAGCCATTTCAGGTTTCAGAATGGTAAATCCTTAAATTTCATTTAATTTGGGTCTATTTCTAGGGTTTAAGGTTAATTGGGATTTAGTTCCCCAATGTCAGCCTTCTCTAGAGATTTGTTCCCTAGATCAGTATAAAAGGAAGCCTTCCTCTCTCATTTTCTCCATCAAGTTTTGGCAATCAATTCATACCAACCATTTTTTTGATTAAGCTCTCAAGTGAAATCAAGCAAGTGAGAAGGAGAAGGAAAGAAAGAAAGCATTCATTTATCTTCAAGCCTAGCATTCAAGCATTCATCAAGGAGATCCATTGTTAGCCATTGAAGGATTTAATCTCTTTGGAGCCCCCTTGAAGATTTCTCCATCCACATTCATCTAAGCCTCCTCATATGCAAAGATCCATTCAAGATTGGTGTTGAAGATCAAATGCCATTGATTTGAAACATCTTACATTCCTTCTACATCCATTGGAGCATCCCTACTTGTGGATTCAAGGATTTAAATAGTCTACAAGGGCTTCAACATAAGAAAGCTAAATTGTTTCATTTACTTTGTTTATGCACATTACAATTTCAATTCAATTTCAAGGTTAATTCCTAAATTGGGGTTTGACCAAGGCAAACCCCCCATCCAAATAACAAAACTCCTCTTTTTCTTGTAGGTACAGGTGTAGAACTATGGATTTGAGCTTAGATCTGGATACCCTTTTTGACAAACTTCTGAGATCCGTGAACAAAGTCAAGGATGACCTTCAAAATCTCAAAGTAGTCTTTGACCTTTTATCAGGGTCAAAGACTACCTACTATTGGAAAGATAAAAGTTTTCTGGGTTTTCTTCATCTCAAAATTTTCTTTCTAAAACATGTTGCAGAATTGCTCAAAACTACACACAGACATCAGAATTCAGCATTTTCTAGATTTTCCCTTTTTTGAGGTTAGTATTTGTCTTTCAATTATTTCAGATTTCAAGCATATATTATTCATAGCGAAATATAAGGTTTTCTTCTTCATTCATATTCTCCATAGATTGATTCTTTTATGAATTAACCTTTTGGTTGATCAATTTGGATGTCTCCTTTGGGAATTTGGATTTAGAAGTAGATCTCATATTTCCCCCATTCATTGTGGCATGAACCCTATTTTATCCTATTCAACTGCAACAGTTGGTAACCCTTCAACTATTCAGTTTTCCAGCCATTTGTCAACACAAGATCATCCTTTATATAGGTAATTTTTGCCTCTTAATCTCATCTTTTACATTTTCCTTTATCAATCTTAACCATCCAATTCATTATAACTTGAATCTAGATCTTGGTAAGATGTTTTCTTTTCACCTAGGAACTTGAACTTTTCTAGAAACTTGTTCCATCTCTTTTTACCACCTAGATCTTTTTGTAGATCTTCATCTTGAATTTTCATAATTGTAGATCTCTTGCAACTAAATTTCTCCATCATCATGATCATCTAGCTCATTATAGCTAATCATTAAATGTTGATTCAATGCTTATTTAATATCTTTTCCTTGATCAGTGTTATTCATTTAAATTTTGGTTAACTTTCTCGTTGCCTAAACCTTTCTTTTCTTTTCAGTGTCTTGAGTTCCTTTCTACTTACCAAGTGAACTTTCCTTTTACCTTTACCTTAGCGAGTGAAATTTCTTGGTCAGTAGTGTAAACAACTTAACTTACAAATTTCTCAAGTCTTCATCACCATGCTTTACCAACTTAACATAATCATATGTTAGGTAGAAAAAAATTATATCAATATAATCTAATCATTGTCCAATCTATATTAGTTTTCCATTTATGTTCTACAACTTCTCAAATTCTCATTTCTTCTTCTCCTTAACTCATTCATCTTATATCATTACCTAATAAAATGACAACATAATATAAACTAGAAATCAATTGCTTGACATCAATGAAAATCGAATAACTAATCTAACCTTTCTACTATCATCATGTATTCTTCTTTCTTAGAATGATTTTTGAATAAATGATAGAGGGGGTGAATCAGTTATCCTTAGGTCTAGATGTACTAATTGAACTTTTAAACACTTCAACCAACTTAGATCTATTCAGAAATTCACTCGTTCTATATAGAATAGAATCAGTAACATAAAACTTATAGTCCACTGTCCAAAAGTAATCAACTTGCAGAATATAAAACTCTTAACTATAAAACACATCAAAAAAAATTCACACAAGTATTATACTAAGATTTAACGTGGAAAGCCAATTTGGGAAAAACCATTAGTAACATGCTACCAAATTTTCACTCTTCTGAAATGAGCTTTGTGAGGAGCCAACCCTGTTAAATGTTATAATACATAATGCTAGGTGTGACCCTGTTAAAGGGTTTAATCATCCTATTAGGAGTATCCTTGTTAGAGGGATTCAGAACATCCCATTATAATGTCACCCTGATTAAAGGATTTACAAATGATTGTTAGGTCAACCTTTAATAAAGGATTTTGACTGATATAATGGTTAGAAAGTAACAATAGGTTCTAATCTAAAACATAAAAATCTCTTTAAAAATATAGATCCAATAAGCTCATATGTTGATCCATTGACTGGCCTTCATTATCATCTCCATCTCTGATCTACTCATAAATCCCTTCAAGCAATCACCACAACTCTGTTAAGCTCTCCACAACTCTTATCAACCTTCTGATTAGGTTCACCAATCATTTAAATCAACCTCTCTCACAATAACCTATAATTAGGTCATTCTTATACCTCCTTGATTAGGTAGCTTAATCTTTTTCTACTTAATCTCTTTCGTAGATCTTAGGTTTAGGTCAAATACCTCAAATCCTTCTAACATTTCAGTCTCCTCCTTATCCTTCTAGATACTTCTCAAAACTTCTCCTTGAATCCTTAAGAATTTTTTTTACCATGCATTAAATACTCCAGGTCATTCATCTTTATCTTCGAGACATTTTACATATTCCAAGAATTCAACTATGTTAGCAGGGAATCTCAATTCTTTCATAAACTATAAAATACTAACACTTGGTTAATTATATGTTCTTCTGCTTGATCATGACTGGATAGCTTGGTAAATACTAAAATTGTTCTTTTCAACAATTACTGTCTTCACTTGGTTAATTCTTTGATACTCAATAATTACTGATGCTCGGTCAACACTAAATTTTGTCAGCTTATATTGGTGCTTGGTCGACACTAGCATCACTCAACTTACATTGAATTTCATTAGTCTTCTTCTATTTTTCTCTGTTAAGCCTATGCTTCCAGAATTTATTTCCTCATCTCTTCTATGTTTCAAATCAACTATCTTCTTCACTTAGTGTTATAGATAAACAATACATTACTTTTCCAATGTACCAACTTGTAAATTACCCATTGTAGTTTCTCATAACTCAACCTTTCACTAGGTCCTCTTGTTATCTCCTCTTTTCAAATCCTCTTCATCAATCAAAATATATGGTACTTTACTAGATAGCAAGTGTCTCACCAGTTAAGGTTTGACATCAATGATAATATAACAATTATTTCAATTGTAGTTTCCATCAATCTCCCTCTTTGGCATTGATGGAAACACCATAAACTCCATATGCATAGTTATCATACAATCCAAAAAGTATGTAATGCAACAACTCTTGTCAACTCTCTCCATGTTCAGATCTTCATGAATATCCTTATCTTCATTTTGATTCTCATCCAAATATCAGCTCCCTCTTGGATATATTTCTCCCAAGTATATGTTCATAATCTCTCATCTATGAATCTCTTCCTCATATTCCTTTTGGTAACTCTTTCTAAATCTCTTTTTGTATTTCTCCCTCTTTGACAATAATGCCATAGATATTTTTATCTTTCTCATGAATCTTCACCATGTAGATATCTTCATGTCAGCTCTCTGAATTATATACTCCCTTTTTCATCTTTCTTATGACTGATGAACATCTTGTGCTTTTTTCTTCGCAACTTTATGCAACTCCTAAAGTGTGACCTCCTTGCATCAATCTGTTAGATATTTTGATTAGTACATTTGATGCAATGCTCCTACTTGATCTAGGAAACCTCAATTATGGGAATTGCCCCTAATTTACCTCTTAGATATTCATGAGAATAGTTACGTAAGGCCTTACTGGATATATATTCTAACTATTCCTTTTTATTCACATACTCCAATCTCACTTCCTTGTCTTGAACTAGCTCTCTCAAGTACTAATACTTGATCGTAATATGCTTAGTCTTAGTGTGCATCATAGAGTTCTTTGATATATTGATAGAACTCATGTTATCATAGAAAATAACAACTGGCTTAGTGGTTTCTTTCTTCATACCTTTCAACAATTTTTTGATCCACACTATGTTTGAACAATTAATTGTTGTTGCTATATATTCATCTTCTGTTGTAGATTGGGAAATGCAGTTTTGTTCCTTTCTTATCAAAGAGACTAGTTTTTTTCCTAGAAAGAATGTACCACCACTTGTACTCTTTCTATCATCCACATTTCCTGCCCAATCTGCATCAGTATAAACTTTTAGTTCAAACTTATCATTCTTCTTATATTACAGTCTATAGTCCTATGTTCCTTTCAGATATCTCAGTATCCTTTTCACTACCATTATGTGATTATCCTTAGGATTGGCAGAAATTATTTCAACAATCCCAACTACTAGTGCAATATTTGGTCTATTGTGAGAAACATATTGTAGCTTTCCAATCATTGACTAGTACAAGGTTTGATTAACTTTAGTTGTATCATCATTCTTTGATAGTTTCTATCTAGTAGCCATCAGTGTACTTACTGGTCTAGAGTCCTCCATGCAAAATATTTTTTAGTGTCTCCTTGATATACTTAGATTGAGTAATGTAGATACCTTTCTTCATCTAATAAACTTACAAACCAACAAAAATTTGATCTCTCCAAACATAGACATTTCCAATTCAGTTCTCATCTCTTTTTCAAATGTTTGGCATAATGCATCTTGTCCTCCAAATATGATATCATCAATAAATATTTCAGGTAACAATATCCCTTTACCTTTTTCAGTCTTCAAGTACAGATTGTTGTTGTTATTTGTTCTTGCAAATCCAATCTTGACCAATTAATTATGCAATCTCTCATACCATGCTCTGGGGGCTTGTTTTCATCCATACATTGCTATGTGTAGCTTGAAAACCATGTTCCTCTTGCTTGGATCAAAAAATCCTTCTGGTTATTCAATGAATACTTCTTCTTCCAGTATTCCATTCATAAATAGAGAATTGGCATCCATTTGATACACTTTGAATACTTTGTAAGCTGCATATGCAAGTAGAGTTATTTGTGAACATAGCCTTTTCATACCAATTTAGCCTTATTTTTTGTGACTTCTCCATGTTCACTCAACTTATTTTTGAGCACCCACTTGGTTCCAATAACATTCTTATCCTCTAGTCTAGGTACTAGTGTCTAGGTTTTGTTCTTTTCCATTTTCTCAATCTCTTCATTCATGGCTTGAATCCAATCTTCATTCTCTAAAGAATATTTTATTGATTTAGGTTCAAACTCACATAATAAGCATGTTTGGTCTTTCAACTTACTTCTTTTCATGACTCTAGATTCTTTTTCTCCAATGTTTTGATTTGGATTATTATGTCTTCTCACATACTATGCTATTGTAGGCTCTTGTCTTCTTTCTTCTTTCTATTGATCTTTAGTTTCATCTTGCATATTCATTTTAGGTTCATGTTTTATTTCTTCTTCCTCTTCTAATTGCTCGGTAGTTTCCTCCTAATGCTCGACATATTCTTGTTGTGACTTGGTAGGTTCTTGTTGTTGCTTGGATGCTTTATTCTTTGTTGCAAATAAATTTTTGGCCTTTCCTTCTTCGATGTATATGAATGATCTATAATCTATAGGTTCCTTCTTACATTCAATTTCATTATTTTCTTTATATTTATCAACTCTAACATTTTTACTTTCCACAACTTTGTTGGTTGTTACCAGAAGCACACCTTAGTTCTTGTATTATAGAGACTCTAATAGAATAAATGAGAAGTAGGGTTCACAAAACTTTTCTAGTAATAGTTCATCATCAATATTTCCATTAGCTCCTCTAATATCATTCACTACCTCTTTAAATCTAGCACAATATTGAACAATAGTTTCACCTTCTAACATTCTCATTTCATGAAACTTACCACTCAAGATTTTAGATTTGGATCTTAACATATTTATGTTTCCACCATAGATAGATGTCAATGTGTCCTATATTTTAGTTACATTGTTACATTTCTTTATGTCTTGAAGTTCAAGATAACTTAGGGCTGATGCAATCTCCAACATTCCCTGATTGTGTTCTTTCATTTCCTTCATCTCCCCAACTTTCATAGCTGCATCTACTCGTATGTAATCATATTCCACATAGTATTTTGTTACATCACCAATTCCAACTAGGTGTAAATTTATAAAAATTTTACATGTAGGGAAGTTCTCATTGTTCAACTTTGGTACCTCCTTTTTATACATCTTGATCTTTAGATTCAAGCACCTTCAAAAAATTTCCTTACAAGCACCCAAAGCTCTGATACTAATTGTTAGAATTATTTTAGAATAACTGAGGGGGGTGAGGTGAATCATTTATCTTTAGGTCTAGATGTACCAATTGAAATTTTAAACACTTCAACCAATTTAGATCTATTCAACAATTCACTCAGTCTCTATAGAATATAATTAGTAACATAAAACTTGCAGTCCACTGTCCAAAAGTAATCAACTTGTAGAATATAAAACTTTAACTGTAAAACACATCAAATAATCTTCACACAAGTATGACATAAGGATTTAACATGGAAACCCAATTTGGGAAAAAACCACCAGTAACATGCTACCAAATTTTTACTCTTCTGAAGTGAGCTCTATGAGGAGCTTAAGAACATCCCATTAGAATGTCACCTTGATTAAAGGATTTACAAATGACTGTTAGGTCAACCTTGATTAAAGGATTTTGACTAATACAATGGTCAGAAAGTAACAGTAGGTTCTGATCTAGAACATATAGTTCACTTTGAAAATATAGATCCAATAAGCTCATATGTTGATTGACTAGTTAGCCTTCATTATCATCTACTTCTCTAATTTTATTGAAAATCCCTCCAAGTAATCACCACAATTCTGTTAAGCTCTTCACAACTCTTCTCATCCTTTTGCATAGGTTCTCCAATCAACTAAATCAACCTCTCTTAGAATAACCTACAATTAGGTCATCCTTATACCTCCTTTATTATGTATCTTAATATTTTTCCTCTTAATATCTTCTGTAGATCTTAGATTTAGGTCAAATTCATTGAATCATTCCAACATTTTGGTTTCCTCCTTATCCTTGTAGATACTTCTCAAAACTTCTCCTTGAATCCTTAAGAAATTTTTTTACCATGGATTAAATACTGCATGTCATTCATCCTTATCTTCAAAAATATTTACATATTCCAAGAGTTCAACTATGTCGAATGGGAATCTTAATTCTTTCATAAACTATAAAATACTGACACTTGGTGAATACTATGTTCTTTTGCTCGGCAATCACTAGATAGCTCTGTAATTAGTAAAACCTATTTTTCTCGACAATTACTATCTTCACTTGGTTAATTCTCTAATACTTGGTAATTATTGATGCTCAATCAACACTAAATTTTCTTAGCTTATACTAGCACTTGGTCGATACTAGCATCACTCAACTTACACTGCATTTACTTAATCTTCTTCTCTTTTGTTCGGTTAATCCTATGCTTCCAAACTTGCTTTCCTCATCTCTTATATGATTCAAATCAACTGTCTTCTTCACTTAGTGTTATATATAAATAACACATTACCTTTCCAATGTGCCAACTAATCAAGTACCCATTGTAGTTTCTCATAATCAACCTTTCACTAGGTCCTCTCATTATCTCCTCTCTACAAATCCTCTTGATCAATCAAAAGATATGGCACTTTACTAGATAGAAACTATCTCACCAGTTAAGGTTTGACATCACTGACAATATAACAATTGTTTCAATTGCAGTTTCCAACATTCTTATCTTGGTTTCTCTTCATCATCAACTCCATCAGATAATCAATCTTCAACATTACTATTTATGGTAACAATATCCCTCTTTGGCATTGATGGAAACACTAACAAATTCAGTGTTCAATTGATGATGGTATCCTTCACTGTCATTCATATACTATACTTCCTCTGAGTAGTAACTTCTTGTTTTCTATTCTAATTCATTCGTTCATCCATTAATAAAATATAAGATTCATCCATTAATAAAATATGAAATTTAGTCATTATCAAACAAGGTAGATTACATCCATTTGTTTTTTTTGTTTTTTTTTGGAGAAAAGACTAAGTGGAACATCAAATTCTTCATAATTTTCCCCCTCTTTTGGTACTAATCTTTCTATAAGCCTCATCCTTTACTCATGACAAGGACGTTGATGCAAAGGGGGGTCCTCTGCAATAACAAAGATCTAGGTTAAATTCAAAACATTTTTTTATTATTGTTACAAGTGTTTCACTAATTAAAAGAACATAATAAGAATTTTCTTTAACTAGAGGGACAACATCATCTACCATATCATGTTGTCTAGCCTCAACCCCAACAGGGTGAACACCCTCTAATTTCTCTGGAATAAAATCAATACAATAACATTAATCAATACACCAATTTCAATTAAATTTTTTTAGAGGAATAACAATGGTCCTCTTTACCTAATGGAGGCACATCACATTCTAGATGTTGTGTACCCAAATCATGATCCACTTGGTCACCACAGTCTACATGCTCTAAAATCTAAACAAAAAAGTGTTATAGCAATTCTAATTTAAGACATTTAATTATATCAATAATTACATTAAAAAATGGAATAGAAAATAAATACCTTCACCACTCGGATGCACAACAAGACCTTCATCATGTGCAGGTTTCATTCTAGGATTAGCAGGCTACACTGTAATGTCATGCACATTGTTATCATTGCTTTCTTATTTAAGATAAAAAATAAACATTTTATGTTGGAAATTAACATCAAATTAATAGATTATTTCTCAAGTATTCAATTTGAAATAATTTTCATTTGACCTATTTACATGTGTGACTGATGCACTAGAATCTCATGTGTGGCCACTTGACTCTCGTAGGTGTTCAACCATGGCTACATAGCCATTTTGGAAGGCAATTATTTTGTCATCTTTCGTGGGAACCACATTGAATTCAGAGCCCTACATTTTTTCTTAATATTGTGAATTTTTCTTGTATTGTTAGACTAAACAAGTTTTTTTTCTATTTATAAATGTTTCAATTTGATATTTGATTTATTGTTACTTACAAGTCTTGCGGAAATTTTCATATAACCACTAAATTAGAGTTTGTGTTGGCTATGCTTTTCTAGTTTGGCCTTAGTTTCCTTTGATGTGTCCATTAATCTATGATAAGTTTGAAATATCTTAGATTATATAAATATAAAGATGAGTAAGTAGTACATAATTACATTCTTAATAGTATCAGATACCTTTTTTAGGAATCTTTTGGCGTATTTCCTTTTTTTATATCAATTTCCTCATTTGCATCCAAAATGAGGTCCCTCCATTCCAGCTCTGGAATCATGGGGGGCACTCATACTTTTGGTTATTCTTTAGATGTTTTCTATACTAGTCCCTCAAATACTTAAGATATTGGCTGCGTTTCTCAAGGACCTTTTCTTTTTCAAAAAAATTATCTCCAAAGAACTCAACCAAACACTCTATGAGCTCATCTTTTATCTTTTTTTCTTGGTCATTCCAACTTTTAAACAAAATAAACTTGTTAGATTCTAAAATGAGCTCAATGTACATTTAATATACTTCAAGAAATGGATGAAAGGAATTAAAACTATTATAACAATGATATGAAATGAAAATAGTCGAATAGGGTTGGTTCACATGTAATGTTCCACCTTTTACGTATGGTTTTACCAAATATCTACAATGTAAGCTCATTCATATATTTATAAAAAATGTTATTTCTTGCAAAAAAATCATGGAATCATTAGTCCAAAAATGAGTGATCAATAAGTAAATTACAATTACACTATATATTATAATAATTTTAAAGCACCTAGAACCTTCTGTATTTTTAAAGGAAGCATTTCCTCCTCACTGAACACCAAAGTGACCTTCAATGATCTCGTACTAGTAAGACAGGAAGAACCAGGAAATGACAGTATATTTTCATCAATAGAAGGATCTTGATGATCAAATGCATCTCCTTTTGTAGAAAATTAATCCACTATGAAATGCACCCAAGAAAGAACACTCGAAGAGAAATAAACACATAACAGAAGAGAGAAGAAGAGGGATCTACCAACTCTGGCCTATACAGAAGTGGATGTTTGCATGCTACTTGTTGTCGACATTACAGACAATAATAAACAGGGGTTTGACCTCAAAGGAGGAAGCATCTACACTATAGTATCCACAAGACCTAAAGAATAATACATTCAATATAAAAAATGTTAAATATTTTTGAAAAAAGAGTGGTGAATACAAAAACTTTACTTTATAATGTTTTGGCTAACACTAACCCAAAAGAAACTTTTTTCCAAAATCTTGATTTTTTTAAACACATTAATAATTGCATCATTTCACACTAAAATTATTTTACCTGAACTCTCTGTAATGCCCTG
This sequence comes from Chamaecyparis obtusa, assembly GCA_027943335.1. Taxonomy (NCBI): domain Eukaryota; kingdom Viridiplantae; phylum Streptophyta; class Pinopsida; order Cupressales; family Cupressaceae; genus Chamaecyparis; species Chamaecyparis obtusa. The sequence goes on along the minus strand of BSBK01007412.1, from coordinate 41,208 downwards.
ATCAAGTTCAGTCGTAGTTTGATGAGGACACAAATAATTTTGTTGAATAACATGTACATATTTTATTTCATAAGATATATAAGTATAAACTAGAAACCATTATTGGAATTTTGTTGTAATTAAAGATCTCGTTAATGCTTACTTGCAAGTTTCTTTCTATCCCCATCAAATATTTCTCCCTCACTGAACTATCTCAGGAGTTTGAGGCATCCCAAATGTGAGAGAAACAACTTCTTTATTTATTCTTCTAAGGGTCTTTTCTATCGCCCTAGCAAGATATGGGAATGCATCAATCTCCTCCTGCAATGAGATTCTTTAGTCCACCTTCGAACATGTATCCTGAGGTATCGCAGGTGCTTTACCCTTTCTCTGAGCATCCATTTGTGACAATAATATTAGTAATATTATCAAAATTAGTACTAAACCATCAAGAAAACAAAATAATAATATAACATTTTTCTTCTATCTAATTTGTACAATTACAATGACTTTTACCTACGTGGAAGAAGGGTTGGGGTCTACATTCTTTCCTATGCTATGTGACTAATCATTTCCCCTCATGTGAGAAATATAAAATAGAAAAACATTAGCGAAATGAAACCAATAGAGTTATAAAAAAAAACTTACTAATCAAATGATATATTGGGCTCTTTAATTTTGGAGACCGGTTTAAATGGTATATAGTAAGCACCACCCCCATCATAGTAACTTTGTTTGTATCTATGCGGTTCAAATTGTAATCTATTATCAGCTCTTCCCCTACACTTATTGATTTTATTGCACATACAAATACACGATTTTCCTCGCATGCCTCAAAAATGCAATTGGTTGGCTTATTAGTTGACCCAAGTCACACTCTATTTATGAAACCTACAATATTCCCTATTTCTTTTGGCCTTCTATCAATTTACATAGATACTATTTTACTTTGATCATTATCTCTCTGTTGTACTTAATTTAGTGATATTGCATACCTACACATACTGTTTATATATTGAACAATTTGCATCTAATTTTTGTAATTGTAAGAAGGTCCAACATACTCCATCAATTCAGCAACTTTTTTGTAACTAACATTTACGTCATCTATGGAAAATAGTCTGAAACTATGTAATGAAGATGGTGCTATGTGATATATCGTCTCATTAACATAAAAGTCAATATTTATTGGAGGTGGTTCTTTGGTTACCCATTGTTTCTATAGATGTGTTTACCTCAAGGGCACCTTGATTTCACCTTTGGTCTCATCATCATAATAACATGACCCTTCATGAGAAAGGAAAAATTTCATGCATTTATTTATTTTTTTAATAGTCTTTTGACCTCTGGTTGATCTCTCTATTTTAGAACTACTAGAAGGCATAATTTCATCTTCTATTCTCAAATTTTCTTCACTTGAGGAAGACACATCTAACAAATACCTATTTTTTGATACCTGCAATCCATCAAATGAGAGATATGGGTAATGAGTGAGATATGAATGAAATTAAAATTTGAATATGCCCTCCTGGGACCTCAAGTGTTGATAATTAGAAGTGTTGATGTGTTATTTTTGGTAGATTTGTGTCACCTTGTATAAGGGTGATGGAGGTTTCTAAGGACGTGACAAGGGTAACAACCCTAAGAGTTAAAAGTTGGTGCAAAGAAACAATCCAATTTGGAGGGATTGAAGAAGGCAAAGAGTCTAAAGTGGATTGTGTTGAAGAGCTATGTGTAAGGAAAATCATAAGAAAGAGGAAGAGGATTTAAATTTCATTGATGATGCATTAAACTTAGGTTATGGATTCTAGAGGGATTTTAAGAAAGGTGCATTGACCTATAATAGGTTTAAGTAGTGAGTTACATTGGCAGAGTGTATGGGAAGTAGATGCAAGTTGGGATAGGGAAAGTTGAAGACCCTAGGGGAGTTGATTTCATGATGTGTATAATTCCTTGAGAGGATTCCAATCTTTGTTGAATCCCTTGGGTTGCGATAGGTTCCTTAGAGGAATTTAGGAGGGCTCTGCATCAAGAAAGAAAGAAAATAATATACTATTTCTATAGGGTGTATTGACTTATACCTGGTGATCCATGAGACTGTGCTAGATCCTCGTCAAGATTATTTAAGTTCATGCATCTGTAATTCATTTATTGCACCCTTAACAAAGAATATAAATTCCCTTAATATCTTCTCTTACTTATGAAATAAAGATATATTATGAGAAGCTAATCACAATACCAAAGCACTCATAAGCTAAGTAGGGGCTTTGCACTTTATTTCTACAACTTGACCTTAAAGGTTCTGGTTCTGATTTTGAAATTGAACTAAGAGAAAAGAAATAATATTTGCTTGACTGATTCTCTTTTATCAATGCCTTATTCATTGGGTATATTTAGAACAAGTCCACACTATGGTTGGTGATCCAATAATTTACCTTGCAAATTAAAATCAATTGATACTTAAAATTTTGTTCTTATCACAATCCTCTGTAATACCCTATAACTCTATCAGGTCATACTAAGAATTTACTTTACTCCTTGAATTAAAAGAAAAGTATATTAGGACATACCAAAAAAAAAATGCTATGATCTTGAGCTCTTTGTTAACAAGACATAGGCAATTATAAACCACCACAAAAGGACACAAGATTTAAAGAAATTTTCCTATTAAATATTTGTATTAAATTCCTTGAAAATAATACATGTAGTATTGGAATAGACATAAAACATCCCACAAATGAATCAGAACACTATATGCTTCATTAAGATCTTTGTAGGAACAAATATGGGTATGTGCAAGATCATGAGGGGCCAAACTATGCCCTTAAGTGGCAATGAAAAATCAGCAAATCAGGGTTAGTCAACTTGACATGAAAATTTCAACTAGCTATCAACCTAATATCAAAAAGTTGTAAGAATAGAATCTGTAGAAAATTGAATGTAGTTTCTAAACTACTAGGCCTTCTTTGAAAAATAGTTAGTATGATTGGTGAAAAGTATAGATTTCAAAGCAACAGTACAAAAATTTCTTGAAAGAAATAAGAAGTAGGTGTATGTCTAACCACTTTAATCATAATCAAATGATAATAATTTATTATAAAATTTTATATATAAGTAGTAGACTTATGCTCAGATTTGATGCATATTTTTTTGTAATTTTATTCCAAAAAAATAATTAATTATGAATTTTATGCTACAACATTTTCAGAATAAAAAAAACTCCCGTGTCTAACCACCTTAACTCATTCAAAACTTTACAAAATTCAAAAAAAAAAAAATTCCTTATAGTAGGCACAGCATAGAATGTGATGGATTTTTTGGATTTTAAAAATCTTATACCGTCTAAAAGTTATAGTCATTTTTCAATCAGTATATAAATCAACACTTTTGAGGTAACTCAATTAGAAAATAACTAATAATTACTTACCGAATTCAAAACTTGATAGCAATTATATCGATAGAAAGCTGATAATCTCCTTAAGATACCCTTTTCATTTCATCAAATTTGAGTGAAAAAAATTTGTCAGCTACATGGTCAAAGTTTGGAACTCAGAGAAATAGAGGAAAAACATGTTTTTGAGACATTTCAATAGTTGACCATGTAGGTTTGGTGCATAAAGCAATACCGAGCCTAATTGGGTACCCGATATTTTGGGGTACCCGAAAATGCTGATAGAATTTTGATTTTTCACTTTTCCCTCCTCTTTCTCCCTCCCATTTCTCCATCCTTCATATGATATATATTAGATTATATATTCTATATATTAAATATTGTATAATATCAATTATATATTAATTATTATATAATATACATTTTACATTAAATATTATTTAATATATATTAATATTAAATGTTACATTATATATCATATATTATATATTATTTTATATGTATAATATATTAATATGTATTTTACAACTATGTACGAAAGGTTGGAAGATTGTAGAAAAATCATGGATGGCCACTAAAAGAAGCAAAGGAAATCAATCTACCATTTAAAAAATTCATGGGCGGCCATTGAGGAAGAGAGAGAGTGAGAAGGTGGGGGGGTTGACAGAGGAAGACAAAGTGAGAAGGTGAGAGAGAGAGAGAGAGAGAGAGAGAGAGAGAGAGAGAGAGAGAACCAATTCATTACAATATTAATCAGTAAGGAGCAAGGAAAACTTAAATAATATCATAGCATGCATTAGAAATCCAAATTCTAATTAGGAGTTTTAAGCAAAGTGAGTAAGGTCCTGGATAGGGACATTACAAATCCACACATTGTTTAGTATATGCCTCCAAGAACCCACATACATGGGAGTAGGTGTTGTACTTTTGATTAACATCCAATGATTGGATGTGAAATTCACAAATTTGATTATATTACCACTGGCTCTATTTCAAATTTTAGAAAAAATGGATATTTGACATATGTTCATAAATTTCAGTCAACAACATTTTAAAATAACACATCAGTTTATTTTTACACATAGAGAATATCATCAATAGGAATTGAATTGAAATTGACATAGGTCATAGGAAATAAATGCCCTAGTTAATTTTTGTCTTTTGCATTTTGAGTTTCTTAATTACAATCAGGAGAAGAATATTACTCTCCAAATGGTTTTGGACAGTAACATTTATAATTCCTCTTTACAAATATTTCTTCCCTCATCTTGCTGCCTATTGATACTAACAAAGTGAATCCATGCATTTCTACCATGTAATAGGAGAAAAATGGTTTCCTAATTGATATGTGTCTAAATAATACATGCAAGAACCTTTTCTTTGATATTGCTCACTAACCATTTACAACAAAAAATGTTTACAAAAACTAGCATGTACTTGCTTGAGGACATTATATATTATAGAAATCCCACACAGAAATAGTTGTCAAGCTGCTCAAAAAGTAGTAACTGATCTAGCAAGTGGGATAATGCAGATGGTTTAATAAACCACTATCTGGTTTACTCAAGAAACATCTGGTTCATCTGCTCAACTGGGGCATGTTTGGGAGCAGATAGTCTCCATTTAAACTCAAGTCTCTAGAAGCAGTTATATTTGTCAGTGGAGGAGATACACCCATTAGATCTGCAATAACTTTATGCTCACTAGAATTTCCATTTCTCTTCAATTGGGATACTCTTTCCAAAATTGCATCTACCCTTTTACCAATTTGGGAAATCAATGGATCTATTTGTGGACCTCCAAGGTGTTGGTCACCTAAACGAGAACCTTGAGATGAATCAGGAACTTCTCTACGAAAGAGATCAGTACCTTGAGAAGCTCTCCACTTGTCAACTAAATTAAAACCTTGGACCATAGATGGCTGCCCTTTTTTGTAAAATGAGGAGTGAGACTACCATGCCAAAGGTGGAAATGAAATTACATTTGAGGGATAATGCCCAACATGAGTAACCTAGTTTCCCAAGTCTCGTAAATGCAAGTCCATTGACGAATAGGAATTTCTAATAGAAATATTTGTGGTGGTATAATGAAGTACATGACCAAATTCTTTGCCTACTAATGAACCAATTTGAGGCTTCATTTCACATTGCTCTGTGGATAATTCCACAACACTTGTTACTTCTATCTCAATTTTTTGTGTCAATGTACATGTACACTGAAAAGCTTTTGTCACTACTTGAGCTACTAGCAGATGGTGAGTACTCATCATCATCATGTGACATAGGCCCTCATAGATATATCTTACTTCTTTCCTTTTCTAATTTCCCCTTCCTAGCTCTTCCTCCTTATCTGTAACTTCTATCATGGATCCAAGAAGCTCTTCCCACTCTTTCCCATTAATATGCAAATATTTTTGTCTGTAACAATATTTTCTGCATATATTATGATATTGATCTAATTTGATGCACCTTCGCTATTTGATCCATACTTCCCTTTCATTTCACTTTCTTTTCTCATTTTGCATGTCATAGGCCAAGATTTGACAGTGGGTATGACCTTGGTACTACCGATGTTAATGATAAATTTTACCTTTTAAAGCTATTAATTTTTTGTCAATTTTCCTATATGATGCTTTTGTATACGAATTGTGGATATTCTCTGGGAAACTTTTCATTTTTTCCTATAGGATGCCTTTGTATACAAATTTTGGAGAATCTCTGTTAAAGAGTAGGTAAGGATGGCTGAGCTAAGTGTAGCGGAGAGGGAGAGGACTAAATTAAGAGAGCGGAGGCAGAGAGCGATAACGAAAAAAATATTTTAGGGCTTGCGGAAATATGAAAACTATAATCTTCCTCCCAAAGTAGACATTAATGAAGTTCTTCATGCCTTACTAGAGGAAGTCAGCTGGGTTGTTGAAGCTGACAATACTACATACAGAAATGTGGTATCTATTTTTGGCCTAAATTTTATTTTTCATTTCTTTTAGGTTTTTAAAGGCAGCTAGCTAAATCTTTGTATTAAATGTTAGGGAATGCATGAAAATAATATGATTTCAAGCATGAGCATGAGTCCCTATAGGGGCATAGTTGTGCCTTTTACAGGCATCATAAAACCTAGCTACATAGAAATGGAGGCTTTGAAGAATAGTTCACTAGAGGTAGAGAGAGAGAGAGAGAGAGAGAGAGAGAGAGAGAGAGAGAGAGAGAGAGAGAGAGCCCTATGAAGTCCTATAGACCCCTATGAAGTCCCCATGACACCTACAGACACATTAGAACCCTTAAGTGTGTCCTAAGGGGTCCTACAACCCCTTCAGACACACTTGAGCATTCAAATGTGTCAAAATGGGTCATGGGGACTACCTAGGGCTCCTAGTACACCTTATCATGAGTTAGTACCCCTAGGAAGTCCCCATGACCCCTATGGACACATTGGAACCCTCAAGTGTGTCTTAAGGGGTCCAACAACCCCCTCAGACACACTTGAGCATTCAAATGTGTTAAAAGGGGTCATGTGGACTTCCTAGGATTCCTAGTATGCCTTATCACGTGTTAGGAACCATAGGAAGTCCCCATGACCCCTATGGACACATTGGAATGTTCCAGTGTATCTTAAGGGGTCCTACAACCCTGTTAGACACACTTGAGTGTTTAAATGTGTCAAAAGGGGTCATGGGGGCTTCCTAGGGGTCCTATGATGGGGAGGTTAGGATAGACTAGCTTGTTTATGCCCCTGGTCCTCAACTAGAACCTAGTGTTCTCCTAACACCTTCTATGGTCTATAGGACTCCTTTCTATTCAAGAATTCCCTAACCTAGCCTAACCTAAACACCAAGTATAGCTACATCATCTTTCTCCTTTCCAAACACTTCTACTAAGCACCATCCCTTACGTTGGCTTATAAGGGTCTTTTAGGGCTCACACACCCTTCCAAGATTTGACATGGAAATTGATGAGTTTCAAGGAGTTTTTATTCAATTTGAATCAACTCCAAAGTGGTAAGAAGGTTGGGTTGTTACCTGTTTACAAGGTTCCTTTGTAAATCAGGGCTACTAGAAAGAGCCCAATTAGCCCTCTCTCCAGATTTATAGGACCTCTAGCCCTCTTACTTCACTGATTCAAAGATCTTTTTCAAAATAACCTTCATTGAAAATGTATAAATCTCAATGATTTTTGAGGTCTTGGGCCTCCATCTATCCATACAATGCCTGTACCAAAAATGAGGGTTTTAGGGCTTTTAGAGGTCACAGAGAAAACTAGCCTACAATAGCACCTCTCTAGGATTTTACAGACTCCCTCCTTCACACAAATTAACCTTCATACATGAAACTTAACTCCCTCCAAAGGGCATGCTTTGAAACTCCTCCCACTGTCTGCTAAATCTCTTGCACTATTGATCGCTCCTAGCCAAGCTCTGTTAAACTCGCCTAGGGATTCCTCAAACAATTGTTTGCACCTGCTGGTTTGGACCCTACTTACATATTTTTATAGGGTAGGGTATGTACTACCTTATCCCAAAGAGCCATGGTTTTTCCACGGTGGGGATAGGAGCTACAGGCCCTACATCAATGACCCCTTCAAACTGTTCAGGGGACTAACAGAGTTACAAAACAAAGTATATACAAATGAATATCAAGAAACCTAGTCTAAATGCTGAGAAATGAAACAAAATGAAACTAAACACTACTAAAAAATATAAGATATCACTTTCAACTCATAGATTCAACACTTCATGCCATTAAAATGACTGTCACACAATGGTTTTTCATACACAGTCTGGTCTTTCGTACATTATCCATACACAAAATGATATCCAACACTTGAATTGGGGTTTCTCATGTTAGATATAGTCTTTTCCCATGGGATTAGAGCTGAGTTAGGGTGTCTAACCATCTTGGTAAGGTTTATCTCTTTAATATGAAAAGTTGCTAGCAACTTTTAGAGCATTTTTTCTTGCTCAAGCAACTTTTTCCTCTTCCAAAGTCCTAAGACCATACTAAGGTCTTTTACATGTCTTTATGGTATAAAAATCTCCTAGTCCCTATTCTAAGACTCAGACAACTCTAGAATAGAAGTGAACTCAGGATATCAACTTGCCCTGAGTCACTATATAGCAAAGTGAGAAGAACTCACCTACAAAACTAGGACCTCCACTAGGCCTTCACACAAAAATGCGCATTAAAACTCTTATTCTACTTACATGCTTCACTTAAGAAGTGCTTCTCACAACAAAATTGGATGGTGGGAGCCCTTAGAAGGGTTCTCCTACACCATACTCCCCCTCAGCACAAACTAAGGCACTTTAGGGTCAAGAAGAGCCAGGTCAACTCCAAACTTCTTGAACTGTCCTTCTTCAATCTAGGTGGCTTTAGATTTAGGCTAATCCATCCATTTGATCAGATGCTCCATGTATACTTGATTTATTGTAGTCTTCTTCACTCTAGATTCTAAGACCTTCTCTGCTTTGGCTGGCTTCTTCTTGGGCATTGCATTGGTGTCTATGTCTTGCAGGACCTTTGGTGTCTCCATACCTTGCTGAATGATATCTCCTTTGAACATGACTAGGTCTACAACATTAAACACCGATGAGATGGCTAAGTCTAATGGCAAGTCCACCTTGTACGCATTCTCTCCATATTTGGCTAAAATCTGACATGTGCCTACTCTCCTCATTTGTAGCTTGGTGGGCATTCCCTTCTTCATTCCTGCCTTGTTAAGATGGACCATGACATAGTCCTCAATTTGAAATTGTACTTCTTTCCTCTTTTCATCCACTTTAGCTTTGAGTCTTTGAGTGGACTCCACAATAGTCTTCTTCACTTTCTCTTGAACCTCCTTGATGGTTCGAGTGAAATCTTTAGCTTGTCCAATTTTCAACTCCATAGAACCTAAGTCTCTTAACTCATGCACTCCTCTAGGGTGTCTTCCATATACTATCTCAAAAGGACTTCTTCTTGTGGTCCTGTTGACACTATCATTGTAAGCATATTCAGCCTAAGATATAACAATATCCCAAGTCTGCCCATACTCCTTTGTCAAACACCTAAGCAAGTTTTCAAGCACCCTATTTCTAACTTCAGTTTGACCATCAGTTTGAGGATGGTATGCTGAACTAAAAGAGAGATTAGTTCCCAGCCTTTTCCATAAGGTTTTCTTAAAATGACCCATGAAATTTCTATCTCTATTAGACACAATACTCGGAGGGAGTCCATGAATCCTAACTGTCTCTTTAAGAAGAGATGTGTTACATAGTGTGCATCATGAGTAGTTCTACATGGAATGAAATGACTCATTTTAGAGAACCTATCTACTACAACATAGATGCTATCCATACCTGATTTGGTTTTAGGGAGTCCAACCACAAAATCCATACTTACACACTCCCAAGGCCTATTTGGAATTGGCAAAGGTTGATAGAGTCCTGCATTGCTTGAACCTCCTTTATCTCTCTGGCATACTCCACATTGCTCAACATATCTCCTTACATCCCTTGCTAGCTTAGGCCAAAAGTAGTATCTTTGCACTAACTCCAATGTCTTGTTTATCCCAAAATGTCCACTTAGACTACCATTTTTCTTCTCTTGGATCAGATTTTCTCTCATGGATCCACTAGGTACACATAGATGATTACCTTTGAACAACAATCCATTATGAAGGGTATAATCTGCAAACTCACCATGGAAATGGTTCTCAAACTCTAGGTACACCTTGTAGGCTTGTGAGAAGTCTTCATCCTCTTCATATAAATCTTTGAAACTTGCTATTCCAATGCTTTGTAGTTGTACTTCTTGGACAGTCAAAATCTTTCTACTCAAGGCATCTTCTACCTTGTTTAGCTACCCCTTCTTGTGCTTGATTGTGAAAGTAAAGGATTGGAGATAATCCATCCACTTCAAATTCTTGTTACTAAGCTTCTCTTGAGTGTTTATATAGCTTAAATCCTGATTATTAGTAAAGACAACAAATTCTTTGGGTAGGAGGTAATGCCTCCACTTCTTGAGAGATTGTACCAATGCATACAACTCCAAGTCATAAGTTGAATACTTCTTCTTTGCCTCATTGATTTTTTCTCCGAAGAATTCCACAGGCCTTCCTTCTTGACTCAATACACCCCCTACTACTACACCACTTGCATCACATTCAATGGTGAACAACTTATCAAAAGTAGGTAAGAGTAAGATAGGTTTTGTGGCTACCTCTTGTTACAATGTTTGAAATGCCTTCTCAATTGCCTCAGTCCACTTGAACTTGGTTTTCAGTCCTCCTTTGATGGTGTCTAGTACTGGTGCACATATCCCACTGAATTTTCTCACAAAATTTCTATAAAATTTGGCTAAGCCATGAAAACTTCTAACTTCAGTCCCTATTTTAGGGGTAGGCCAATTCAAGATTGCCTCCACCTTGGTTGGCTCCATTTTTAGATTACCCTTGGACACCACAAATCCAAAATAAACTAGCTCTTTCTACATGAACTCACACTTTTCTAAGTTGATGGCTAATTGCTCTTTATGGAGTCTCTTCATGACCAGCCTTAAATGCTCAAGATGTTATACTTTGGTTTTGCTATAGATGAGTATATCATCTAGATACACCACTACAAATCTGCCTATGAAGTCCTTCAAGACCTCATTCATCAACCTCATGAAGGTGCTTGGGGCATTGGTAAGCCCAAATGGCATTACAAGCCATTCATACAATCCATCTGTGGTTTTAAAAGTGGTCTTCCACTCATCACCCTCCTTGATTCTAATTTGGTGATAACCGCTCTTTAGATCCAACTTAGTGAAGTACATAGCACCCCCTAAACAATCCATCAAATCTTCTATTCTTGGAATTGAGAACCTATACCTGATAGTGATCCTATTGATGGCCCTTGAATCTATGAAAAGTCTTCATTTTCCTCCTTTCTTCAATGCTAAGACCACTGGGACTGCACATGGACTAATACTCTTCTTGATCAACCCTTGATCCAATAGTTCTTGCACTTGTCTTTCCACTTCCTTATTCTGAGCTGGGGTAAGCTTGTAGGCTACTTTGTTACGTAGAGATGCATCAAGTACAAAGTCAATTTGATGACTTATAGCTCTTCTTGGAGGTAAGGTGGTAGGGGTTCCATCACTTACTATATCTCTGAATTCTTCCTACATTTTCTGCACTTCCAATGATGTTTTTTCCTATAACTTCTTGTCATCCTCCTTTGGCTTCACCATGATAGCACACCCTATTGTCTCCTCATCATGTAGTACATGTAGGAACTCTTTACCACTACTAAGAAACACACTAGGTGTCCTTAAAGTACCTTCTTCATTCTCTATTATGGACTAAATCTTGAATGTTCTTCAATCTTTCTTGAAAGAAATGGAGTTCTCTTCTCCATCATAGATCACCTTCCTATCAAATTGCCAGGGTCTTCCCAATAAGAGATGGCATGCATCCATGGGCAAGACATCACAAAGCACTTTTTCCTTATAGTCTCCAATTGAAAACTCCACCCATGTCTTCTCATTTACTAGCACACTTTGTTCTTGATTCAACCAAGTCACCTTGTAGGGGTTTGCATGGGGAACCATTGTAAGTTTGAGCTTATTTGCTACTTCCTCTACTATGATGTTATCAGTGGACCCTGAATCCATAATAAATTTGCAAACTTTTTCTTGTATCTTGCATCTGACTCTAAAAAGAGCCCTTCTCTACTTGGGTTCACCTTGGTTAGGTTGTCTTATGAGCACTCTCCTAAACATTAAGTTCTCCCCCATCTCTGATTCTAGTTTGTTGACCTCATTAGCACATGATCTACTGTTGTCTTCTTGGATATAGGCTACCCTCTTTTCATTGCTTGAGGTTGATGGCTTATCAGGCCACCTATAGGCAGGGTGTCCAAGTTGTCCACATTAATAGCATTTCATGGTGGAAAAGTAGGAGCTGCTTCTTCCTACCCCTCTTCCTCTATTTCCTTGAGAACCTCTTCCTCTACCAAAAGATCCTCTTGTACTGATTTCTAAACTTTGTTCCAAAATTTTTCTCTCCCCTTGGTTTCTTGAATCACCACCTCTACTAGAACCTCCTCTTTGACCCCCTCTAGAGTCTCTACCTCTTCCCATGTTCTTTGAATTAGGTTCTTGCTTTCTTCTTTTTTTATCTTCAAGATTTTGTGCCATATGCTGAGATCCAAGTACTATGGTGGGAGTGAACAAACTCATCTCCTCAGCTATGCTCCATTTCAAATCACTTAGGTACCTTGCCACTTTGACACTTTCCTCTAGTTTGATCTTGGATCTTAAGCTCAACTTGTGAAACTCTTCAATGTAGGTTGCTACATCCATCTCCTTCTATCTGAGATTCAATCTCCTCCTATGCTACTGGATTTCATAATCTGCCGATAGGTTTGCTTCCCTCACTTTGTTAGCCATTGCTTTCCAATTAGAGATTGGGTTCTTTCCCTCTTTCTCTCTTTCATCTTGCAAGTAGTTCCACCAAGTTAAAGCTTGTCCCCTCAACCTAGACTTGGCCACTTTGACCTTCTGTGCCTCTGAGATCTCTTCACATTTGAAGTGATTCTCCATGCCTTCAATCCATTACATCAAAAGCTCTGTATCCATCCTACCTGTAAGTAATGGGACACCTTCAAGTGCCTTGCTAGTGATAGCCTTCAAAGCTTTAAGAAATTGCTCATCTTGGGTTGGAGGATCAGGTGTAGGTGTATGCACCCTAAAATGGTCGCCTAGACTTTGGGCCCCCATTTCTACAATTTATCAAATCCCTGAATCAATATTTTCAAAAATCAACAATATCAATTATATCAATTTTCTTGATCAAATCATAATCAATTCAATATTTCCTAAGGTTTGAGTTTTATTTAATTTAAAAGAAGAAATAGAAAAATAAAAATCTTATTTAATTAAGAGAACATGCTCTCTTTTAATTAATTTAAAATATCTTTTAATTAAATAATAAAATCACTTTATCCTAAGTCTTTATTTAATTAAAAGGAATTTCCTCCCCTTTTATTTAAATAAAAAAGCTCCCACTTTTCCTCTTATCCTAAATTGCACAAATAAAATATTTATTCTTATTTTATAAAAGGGAAAAAGCACTTTTTGTCTCATATGGACACAAAAGTCAACTCCTATTTTCCTATTGGAGGATATTTTTGCATAAGGATCAAGCTTCTTTTTTTCTCCATCATTGATTAAATCTTTTGCCTCTTAATCTCCATCGTCCATTGATTTTTCATTCTCTATAAAAGAAGAGCCTTCTTCTTCATTTTTAGATCCATTCTCTTTTATGCTATTTTTATGCTACAAGTTTTCTAAGTCATTGAAGCTTTTGGAGATATTCTTGCATCAAGTTTTGAAGATTTGGAGCATCATTGGCATTCATCTTGCATCTACATCAAATCCTAGCTTGTATCATAGTTGCATCATCATAGTATCATTTCCTTTCATGTTTTAGACTAATCTCACATAGTTTAATTAGAGGGTTTGTAACTCTTTCATTTTTATTTTCATAACTTAATTGCATCTTCATCCTCATAGATTAATTTGCATTCTCATATAGATTTGTATTGCATTGCATACATTTGGTTTCATTGGAGATATTTGCATTCTTGCGCTTGTTTTCATTATGAATCTCTCATTGTATGGTTGACTAGCAAGGTCATGAGTTTATAGCTCTAGCTGAGAGTAATTTTACAAATCTTGCAACTCCATGCATAAAGAGCTATAGATCGATTTGTGAGGGCTCATTCTTGAGTTTTCTTGCATGTAAAGATTCATAGAAGTGTGGTCACATTTTTACCATACATTTTTGGTGCCCACCGTGGGGCAACCCACTTTTTAGATGCTGATTTTGATTATTTTTGGACCTAACACTTGCTGGTTTTGATTATTTTTGGAGCTAACCCTTGTGCAGATTTGTTTGGAGACAAAAAAACCCTATATTTGAAAGATTTGATCATATCTCCCAAAAAGTTTGGTTTTTTGGTCTGAAAAGTTTTTTTCAAGTTGGTGACATATCAAAGAAGCTCCAAAAAAAAATTTAGAATTTTCAGAGGTGATTTGTATTTTTTATGATTTTTTCTTGATTTTTCTTAAAAAATCAATTTCTAGCGCAAATCAGCATATTTTTCAGAAATTTTTACATTTCTAAAAAGGTCTTGAAATTCTATAGGGGGTCTATTCACTATTTTTTTAATTTAAAGATCATATCATAGCTCATTTGGTCAATTTATAAAAACTATTATGTTTTGGTAAAATGGGTCTCTAGGGCACAAATGAAGAGATTTTTCTAAAAAATTTATATTTTTTAAAAACTCTCTATTTTGTGATACAAGTCTCTTTTCTACATTTTGGGTTTGGGGTCCGAATTCATGTGGTAAAAATCAGATCTTGTTGACTAGGTCAAATGCAAAGAAAATAAAATTTTGTGATGGGTATGCATTTATTTTTCATTGTTCAATGTATGACATGAGTTATCATTTGGATTATTTGCTGGTTATTATTTCTCCTAAAAAATGATTTTCAGATCTAACCATAGGGTTTGCATAAGTTGGATATACATTGCATATCTTGTTTGCTTGTTTGCTTGTCTTGTTCATTTGAAGGTGCATGGCTTGCTTTCATGGAAAATGCTTAAAACATACAAAAAAAAAGTGAAATCTACTAAGCGTGTTGCATTGGACTTGAGTTATTTTGTTACATCTCTACAATATTTAAATTTTGGGATTAAAATTGAACCTCTCATGTGTTTGGCTTGAGTGTTTTACATGCTTTCATAGAACACATTTCAATTGATGCTCTTAAGGGGGAATGAATGAACATAGATTTTCTTTGTGTAAGTGAATGCTTGTTTTTAAACCTTAAGTAATTCTTGGTTCCAATATCAAATATCTCATTGAGTGATTGAGGGTATGGATTCATTCCTTGTTTACATAGGGAGTTAAATGCACCACTTTGTGGACTCACTCTATGTTTACTTGGAAAGTTAAATATTCCATTGTTTAACTCTTTTTTCATTTGTGAGTAGTATTGATTAGCAGTCTTAAATTACTTGTGATTGATCTAGATTGCTCTATTGGGTTATTGGACTCGCAATTCCGTCGACCCCTCGTTTCCGCCCCGTGGTTGCAAGGTCAGCGCCACATTAAAGGGGAGAGGTCTACAGGAAAGAAGTGTTAATTGCTCCACTTGGCAACCTTTTTGTGCTTTTTGGAACTCACTTGTTTTCTAAGGTGTGGACTCACTTTGAGTTGATGTGAGGAGTTAAATGTTCCACTTTTGAAATCACTTTAAGTTGGTGTGAAGAGTTAAATGTTCCACTTTTGGACTCACTTTGAGTTTGTGTGAAGGGTTAAGTGTTCCACTTTTTTGGACTCACTTCACATTCTCTTGAAGGGTTAAATGTTCCACTTTTGGACTCACTTCACATTATCTTAAAGGGTTAAATATTCCACTTTTGGACTTGCTTTGCATTCACTTGAAAGGTTAAGTGTCCCATTTTTGGACTCACTTTGCATTTACTTGAAGAGTTAAGTGTTCCACCTTTAGTGCTCTAAATACTTTTGATAGTGAATTACTTAGTTTTTATTTCTAGAAGGCCTGCTTGGGGACACACCACCTTAAGGGATGACCTTAACTCTTGTGTTTTGGTGGAGTATAAATATCAGGAGGTGAATCCAAAGACACCTCTCTTGGGAATTCAGTTTGATATCACTCTTGGCTAAGCCTCAAAGAACTTTATACCTTTGAGAAGTGAAGGAGGAGATTTGGGTTATCGTCTCCCCCTGGCTGTGTGATTTCAAATTTTTCGCATCTATGGATTTGGGCCTCATGTACCTTGTGTATATCGAGAACTACTTAGAAAAGCCATGTATATCCTTGTAGACAGCTTGATAAGGTGTTGTTGTGTTCTAAGTGTCTTCTAAAACATTTTCAAGAACATACACAAGTAGAATCTCTAAGGACTAGAATACTAAGTCACCATTCTTGTTCATGCACAAGGTTACTTTGTCCCTTGCCCATTGCTTGAAGACTATTTGCTTGAAGTCCTTGATTGCTGTCTTATGTGCCTGATCAATGATAAAAATCTGTTGATATACTTTCTTGATTCTTTGCAACTTGCTTGGTTTTCTACCTTGCTGTCAAAGACTTGTTTTCATTGCAAATTCCTAGTTTTTGCCTTCTAAGGGTGATTTCAATTGGTTTACAAGGCCACTTTGGAAATAGTTGTCAAGTTAGAAGGTTATTCTTGGTGAGAAAGCTTATCTTTAGAATTGTTGATTACATTCTTGGAGGATTTTGGTCCTCTTATTGTCCAAATCATTTTTCATATATCTCAATTTTGATTTGAATTTTGGCTAAGTCCAACCTCTTGATTCAAAAGTGCTCGGGTATTCACCCTTTGTTGGAAGCACCTCTTTGATCGTGTTGGTGATGCCTTTATGTTCTATCTTTTCATTTAATTTTGGACAATAGAAAACTTTGATTATCCTAGTTTGGTGTTGACACTTTGAGAGGTCATCTTATCATTAAGAGTCTCTTTTTTTCATGTCAGTTACAACAAGATACCAAGTTAGTCAAGGGAAACGACCTCCAGTTGTCAGATCCTAGGTGCTATCATGTTGCTCAACATCTCAATGAACGTTATGGTATCAATTACACAAGTTGACTCTTAGTCTTCTTCTTTCTTCTCCATTTCCTATGTTCTTCTGAAGTCTTCTATTCCCATGGGAAATTCTTCCTCTTCTTCTTGATTCCTTTCCTCTTATTATCTAGTCTACCTTCTTCTATTTATTTCTTCTATGCTTGATTCCTCCTCTTCTAGAACCATGAATTTCAACTATCTTGTTAAGGAACCTCTCTTGAGAATAGATGATCTTGAACTCATTTCTCAATTTGAAAATTTTTGTTCTTCTAATGGCTCTTCTAAATATCTCATGGGTGACAAACTTATAGAAAAAATAAAAGAAAAGATGATTAAATCAAATGCCTTTGCTAGAATCATAAACATGATCATATCACGATCTTCTTCTTCCAAACATCTTTCATCATCTAAATCTTCTCATTCTTCATCTTCTAAGTCTTATCATGATTCTTCTAAACCCCATTTGAATTCTTCATCTTCCAAATCTTATCATGACTCTTCTAAACATTATTTGCATTCTTCATTATCCAAATCTTCTTCTTCCATTAAGTCTTCATTTTCCTCTTCTTCACAATCCCATTCTTCTTCTATTTCTCCCAAGAGTCTTACTCCTCATATCAAGACATACCATAATGAGCAACGCAATGATGACACCTATGTTCCTAAGAGTCCTCCTCATCGTGTGCTTAGGCTTACTAAAGGGTCATCCTATTGGGTAGAATTCTTTGATGATTTTTGCGAACAATACAATATTCCTACTAAGGAGAAGAAAATCTACCGTGCTGATTTCAAATGTCAAAAGGATCTCTCCTCTAAAAGTTCTCATGCTGAAAATAAAGATTACGCTCTCAAGCAAGATCGTGTTAACATTGAACCTTTGTCTTGTTATGGTTCTCTTCCATCCCCTACTTTTTCCAATACCCATACATTTCCTAAAGCTGCTATGTCTTCCAAATCTTCTACACATCCTTCATTCAATGCAAATTCTAATGCTTTTCATGTGGTTCCCTATAGTTATCCTCAAGGGAAACCTCTTAAAGATACTCAAGCTAACTTTCACTTGGCTTCAAATAATTTCAATAATGCTAAACCTAAAGAGCCTAAGCCTTCATGTGCTACAATGCCTACTTTAGCTATTCCTTCACCATCTCTGCGAAAGTCTTCCATACAATCCCAACATGTTTCCTTGTCCTTAGAAGTGTCTTCATGTCAAGAGGATTTTAAAGATGATAAAGAAAAAAATATAAAGAAAGATCAAGATCAAGAACCCTCCACATCATCCAATCCTTTTCATGATGTCTCTCATCCATTTTGTGGTTCTTTTGATCCTCTACACTCTTCCACATTCATTCCAACATCCTCTAAGAAAAATCAAGCTACCTCTTGCACTATTGAGCTTATTGATAATCAAAATAACCTTACCACACTTGCGCTCTCTAAAGATGAGACTTCCATTAAGGTTATTAAAAATGGTGTTGTTACTTCTGATGTTAAGCCTATTGAAAATCAAAAGAAAGTTGATACGCTTATGCTACACAAAGATCCTTGTCAAGATCAAAGCCTTCCATCTTCTTGTTCTACCACTCCATGTTCACTCCCACTTTCTTCTCTTCCTAAGTCTTTGCAAGCTTTGAATGATTCTATCAAAGAAACTACTCCTATTCAAGATGTCCAGGATCCTGTTGAAAATTTTAATGCTCACTCTAAAGATGCAGATATCCTTGGTTGTGATATAGATGCTGATGAACTTAATAATTATCCTTTTGTGTCTTCCACGTCCATCCTTGGACCTCCTCCACCAATACTAAGGGATTCATGTCTTCCTTCCATCTTGGGTCCTTATGTCCCTTCACTTTCCCTTCCTAACTCTCCTAATTCATCATCCATCTTGGGTCCTTATGTCCCTCCATCTCCTATCTTTCCTCAAGATCAACATAGATGCATACCCTTGAATCCTTTTCATCCACTCACCCATCTAAACCAGTCATATCATCCTTCTTCTTCAACAAGTCCCAAGTCTTTTGGAAGTAACTTGAATGTTCAATATAAGAAAAAGAAGCAATACAAGAATCCATCAAGAAAAGATCACCATGTCTCCTCTAATCGACATGGGGGCATAAAGTCAAAAGAGATATCTAAGAAAACTACAAGACAAGTATGGGTTCCAAAATCCATCATTGAAGATATTCTCTCTAAATCATCAAAAAGAAATGAAAATCCTAAGGCTATATGGATTCCAAAGTCTCTCTTGAGAGAGTCTAATATTGAGCAAAAAGTGAAATTGACATTCAAGCTTCTAAAGGCTTCCACTTCATTTTTTTCCAAAAACATTCTTCCATTCCATGTGCCTAAACCACAACCTCTACTAAACATTTTCCATATTCCTTCTCGTATTCCTCCATTCACATTTGAGAATTATAACAAGTACACCAATCCTCTCTTCGAGGAGTCAGATAGCAATAATGAATTAGAATATGGTTCGCATTTGGACTAGAATATGGTTTACATTTCCTCCATTTTTCTTGCCACCTTTCAAGGTGTGTGTGTTGATGTTGATCTTGTCTTCCTTTCCATCTACCCCCTCTCACAATCCTTTCATTCATTATTCTTCTACCTTCTATCCTTTTTTTCTCATTTGCCTATTCCTCCTATCTTCCAACCTCACTCGCTTTATATAAAATCTTATCCTCCATTTTCTCTTCCATCTTCCTTTCCATATCAGCATCTTTGAGAATATCATTTTGAATCCTTGGCATATCATGGTTTGTCCTTTCAAGGAGCATTATCTAAAAAGCTTGCCTTCTTCCAAAAAATTCAAAAAAAATTCAAAAAAATAGAAAAATGAAAAAATGAAAAAATGGAAAAAATGATGAAAAAAATTAAAAATGTGCCATGGTGAAAACCTGGAAACAGGCACCTTGGTAGCAAAAGTAAAGAGAAATAAATTCATCCTATGGTGAAAACCACTCCCTTGTGGCACCTTGGATAAGTACCATGATGAAAACCTGGCAATCAGGCATCATGTGTAGTTCTTCTACATGTCTCATCCATGTCATCTTCTCTCTTTGATCTTGACAATGTTGACCTATACAAGAACATTTGGCTATCTTGTGAGCTATCTTATGATTATATTGCTTTCATTCCTTTCATGTTTATCCTTCATATTCAGTTTCCTCCATTCATTCTAGCCTTTCTCTATCCTTTTCCATTTGGTCTTGATCTAATAAAAAAAAGTAAAACACGATGCTATGAAGTCTCTTGACATGTCTACTCCTTTGGACTACATCCTTTCCTTCTTTTGTAGTGCACTTTTGTGACTTATCCTATGATGGCCTTTCATTGCTTATCCAAATGTGCTTTGCATGATAATTTTTCCCTAGCTTGGGTACTCTTGAGGAGTTTGACCTTGAGGATTTCTTCCCTCCATTTGCCTTCATTCTCCTTTCCTCCATCTCAGTCACCAGCTTGCTAATCCCTCTTGTTCCCCACCTTACTAGACATTGGGACTACACGATGTGATCTTGCTTAAAGAGTTTGATGCCTATTCTGTCTGGGGGCATCCTTTGTACATATTTTATTGATCCTGAAAAAATGCCAAAAAAAAATTGATATATGATGCTAAAAAAATCCTAAAAAGCATATACAGTCCTGAAAAAATACAAAAAATTCAAAAAAATCAAAAAATTAAAAAATTTATAAAAAAATAGAAAAAGTGTCTTGGTGAAAACCTAGCAATAGGTGCCTTGGTAGCAAAAATCCAAAAAAAAAAAAGAAAAAAAAAAAATTGCAATAAATCCAAGTGGTGAAAACCTGGAAACAGGCGCTATTTGAGGCCTTTGCACCCCTATTTGTTAGCATGCGTCCTCGACACTTAGCCACTTTCCATCATGTCTTGACCTTATTTGACTTAGTCTGGAATTGGTCTTTGTCTTTGTCTAAGGGGCATACCTGTTAGCATAGGTCCTTTAGGAGTGTTTGTCTCTTGGGGCATTTCACAACAGGTGTTTTTCAACACCACCCCAAACAGTGTTTTTCAACACTACCCTTGCGTCAAGTGTTTCTTAACACTTATCAGATGTCTTTCCCACTAGTCTAGTTTGATGCAATATTTCTCATTTGTAGATGTGATACCCAGAGTTTAACTCTATGACCAACACACACGCACTTAAATAATCAACTCGTTGAGATATGTTGACTTTATTTTTCTTTGTGTGCTGTCTATGACGATTTCTTTGATGAGTGGTCTCTCCCTGAGAAGTTTTCGATGATGCATAGCTAGAAGACTGAGGGTATGAGAACATGTTTTATTTCTTTATCTGCTTGTGGGTATATTTTGTTGATCCTAACTATCATGAGCATTTATGCTGGTCTTACTTGACACTATGGATTAACAAGGTATTATCCTTGACTATTTTACGAGTGCATGCTTCTAGTTATCTTGACTTTCATGTGTCTTGATACAAGCATCATCTTGCCATATCAAATTTAGGTGATCTCACTGCATTAGTCATCTTGACCTACATGTCTTTGATGCTTAGGTGAGATTTCCACATTTCTATCTGATAAAGATCATATTCATATCCACATAGTTATGCTAGTGTGCATTGTATGATCTTATGACGCTACCAATAATGCTCGATGATGACAATTAGATGTCTATAAGCGTTGTGACCTTGCAAGTCAAACACTTTCATAGTAGCTCGCATTCTTAGGTTCATGTCAGTCTATTTTTGCATCTTGCATATGGAGAGAGCTCTTCTTTTTATCATCTATGGACTAGTTGGTCAACTGTGCTCATTTTCTGATTCTTCTTGATCGTATCTTTCATTTATGGTCTTTCATGTCACATCATTTTCTATCCATTTTTAGACTTGAAACCAAAATCCTAGTCGCAGTTGATTGACCTTTTGAGGCATAATTCTTTGATTTTTGATGGAATTTCTTCCTTTCCATGTCTTTCAACCTTCTAGTTTTTCATTCACCCCTTTCGCTTCCTCTCTCTGAGGTTTGACTTAATCTTTATCCTATATCTTTCCCAATCAAACCTAGTCAACCCGGGGCATATCTTCACTGTTTGATGGTTATCTTATCATGCTCCGTCCTTTGATTATGATTCATTTTGATTTGATCAAATCTTTTATCAATTCATTGTTCTCCTCTATCTGATTTTGATTTCGACTCTGAGGGGGTAGTATTTATGGGATTCTCATCCCTGATTTCCTTGATTCTCTTGATTCAGACATCTTTTGTGAGTTTTTGCTCAAATTTGAGATTCTTATCTCTTACTTTGAATGTGATCCTGAATCGACCTCGTGTTCAAAGGCCTTTGTTTATGTTTTGTCCGAGTGTGATCCCAAATCAATCTCACATCTGAGTTGTTTTGTGATCCCAGATCGATCTCACATTTCAACTTCATTCTTTGACTACATGTGTTCCCAAATTGATCACACATTAGTCAAAGAGGGGCAAATGTATGCACCCTAAAATGGTCGCCTAGACTTTGGGCCCCCATTTCTACAATTTATCAAATCCCTGAATCAATATTTTCAAAAATCAACAATATCAATTAGATCAATTTTCTTGATCAAATCATAATCAATTCGATATCTCCTCAGGTTTGAGTTTTATTTAATTTAAAAGAAGAAATAAAAAAATAAAAATCTTATTTAATTAAGAGAACATGCTCTCTTTTAATTAATTAAAAATCTCTTTTGATTAAATAATAAAATCACTTTATCCTAAGTCTTTATTTAATTAAAAGGAATTTCCTCCCCTTTTATTTAAATAAAAAATCTCCCACTTTTCCTCTTATCCTAAGTTGCACAAATAAAACATTTATTCTTATTTTATAAAAGGGAAAGAGCACTTTTTGTCTCATATGGACACAAAAGTCAACTCCTATTTTCCTATTGGAGGATATTTGTGCACAAGGATCAAGCTTCTTTTTATCTCCATCATTGATTAAATCTTTTGCCTCTTAATCTCCATCGTCCATTGATTTTTCATTCTCTATAAAAGAAGAGCCATCTTCTTCATTTTCAGATCCATTCTCTTTTATGCTATTTTTATGCTACAGGTTTTCTAAGTCATTGAAGCTTTTGGAGATATTCTTGCATCAAGTTTTGAAGATTTGGAGCATCATTGGTATTCATCTTACATTTACATCACATCCTAGCTTGTATCATAGTTGCATCATCATGGTATCATTTCCTTTCATGTTTTAGATTAATCTCACATAATTTAATTAGAGGGTTTGTAACTCTTTCATTTCTATTTTCATAGCTTAATTGCATCTTCATCCTCATAGATTAATTTGCATTCTCATATAGATTTGTATTGCATTGCATACATTTGGTTTCATTGGAGATATTGGCATTCTTGCCCTTGTTTTCATTGTGAATCTCTCATTGTATGGTTGACTAGCAAGGTCATGAGTTTATAGCTCTAGCTGAGAGCAATTTTACAAATCTTGCAACTCCATGCATTAAGAGCTATGGATCGATTTGTGAGGGCTCATTCTTGAGTTTTCTTGCATGTAAGGATTCATAGAAGTGTGGTCACATTTTCACCATATAGTAGGCACATCATCATCAATGGCCTTCTCTTTCTCCTTTGCATCCTTCTCCTCCATCCTATTTTTCACCTTATCTGCCTTTGCTTGGACATCATCCAAGAGTTGCTCCATTGCATCAATCTTTCCTACAGGAGTCTATTAGCTTCGTCCTGATCTTCTACCTTCTTAGAAAGCTCATAATTGGTCACCATTTTATTCTTTTGAGATGATCCAATTGATTCTTCTGGTGGTTGAAACATCCACCATCCACTTCCCAAGCCTTAAGAGGCTCTGATACCAATCTGATGGGGAGGTTAGGATAGACTAGCTAGTCTATGCCCCTGGTCCTCAACTGGAACCTAGTGTTCTCCTAACACCTTCTATGATCTATAGGACTCCTTTCTATTCAATAATCCCCTGACCTAGCCTAACTTGACCACCAAACTATAGCTGCATCATCTTGCTCCTTTCCAAACACTTCTACCAAGCACCATCCCTTACATTGGCTTATAAGGGTCTTTTAGGGCTCACACACCCTTCCAAGCTTTGACATTGAAATTGATGAGTTTTAGGGAGTTTTTATGCAATTTGAATCAACTCCAAAGTGGTAAGGAGGTTGGGTTGTTACCCATTTGTAGGGTTCCTTTGTAAATCAGGGCTACTGGAAAGAGCCCAATTAGCCCTCTCTCTAGATTTATAGGACCTCTAGCCCTCTTACTTCACTGATTCAAAGATCCTATTCCAAAGAACCTTCATTTCAAATGTATAAATCTCAATGATTTTTGGGGTCTTGGGCCTCCATCTATCTGTACAATGCCTATACCAAAAATGAGGGTTTTAGGGCTTTTAGAGGTCACAAAGCAAACTAGCCTGCAACAACACCTCTCCAAGATTTTTCAGACTCCCTCCAAACGGAATGCTTTCAAACTCCTCCCACTGTCTGCTAGACCTCTTGCACTGCTGACCACTCCTAGCCGAGCTCTGCTAAACTCCCCTAGGGCTTCCTCAAACAATTGTTTGCACCTTCTGGTTTGGGCCCTACATGCATAGTTTTATAGGGTAGGGTCTGTACTACCTTATCCCAAAGAGCCATGGTTTTTCCACAGTGGGGATAGGAGCTTGATCTGAAATTAGAGTTTACAAAAATAACTTGTAAATTAATTCTAATTACAGTTTATTCCCAATCCTAGCAGTATTGCATGACTATGTTTTTTAACCATTGAAATTACAAGAAAGTGTTACACTTTAAACACTTAAATCAATTGTTTTTAGCAACATAAAAGAAAGAACATAACTAAAAATGAAATGAGAGAATAGGAAAGAGATAGAAGAGATGCAAACAATTTGATAACAAAGTTCATCCTTGGGGACTACGTCTTTGGGTCCGCTTCTCAATTCGGGGACCGGTTTATTAATGTCGCAAGGAAAAACATGCCTTCTTACAACATCCAAGCTTCAGCCTTTACAGTCTCTCTCTTTTGCACTTGAAGATAATAACTTCATGCTTACAATAATCTCTCACCTACAAGCTCTCTCAAGAGTTACAAAACTTCTCCAAATTCTCCCAAGAGAAATTTTTTCCTTCCAAGCTAATTGTCCATCTCTTCTAAATTCCCCTCCTTTTATACATAAAATTTGCCTTATTTGGTATAAAACCAAATAACCATTTAACTCCCAAATTACATAACAAATTAACCTATTTTGGCTTTATAATTATGAGCCTCACAAATTAAACTAATCCCAAAATAATAATTTGTTTCTAACCAAATTTAATTTGGGATGTTCAATAAATTATGAAGTTTAAAATAAGGCCCTTGTTATTTAAAAATCAAAGAACCTGCTTTCAAATCCCGAAAATCAAGGTAGCTCTCGAAAATCAAGGCAAAACTAAATGCATGAGGTTGGAGGACTTGGTTAAAACTGTGGGTCCCATGCTTTGACCTTGAGAAGACTTTAAATATAATAACTTGCATATAAAAGCTCTGAGAAATAGAGAAATAGAACTATGACGCTCTTATGATGCTATTTACTTAAATCGGGCACTTTTATTAATGGCGGAATATCATATATATATAGATACAGATAATGATGATGATGACAATTATCAAACCCACACAAACTTGCTTAGATTTTTTTAGACTCAATAGACATACTTAATTAGGTTAGACAGTCTGATTTATGATCTTCCAAAGGAAGAGAGCATACTCTCTATGTCTTACTTGATTATTTACAGACACACTAAGACTTGCAACTGAAATATTTTGAGACTTAGACTATTCTTGAGCTTTGACTTCTCCTGGACTTCACTTCGACTTGACCTCGACTTGTTTTTGAGTGTGGAGACTGAATCCCTTTTATAGGAGAGACATCCTCCTGGGCAACTCAAACAAGTTTACAAAAATTTGAAGTCCGTCCATAGGAGATGGACACATGTCCAGGTTCTAGAAGCCTTATCAACAAAGCATCTCATACAGTAACTCCACTAGCGAAAAGGAGTGTAAACAGTAATATGAGATGACAACATAATTATTACAAGCATCTTTTTTGATACGAGAAGGTTAACTCGTAGTTACTTTATAGGTGTAACTTAACCTCCTTTTTACTATGGTTTAGGTCCATACCTAATTTGACTCACGGAGTATTAGGTAACTCATATAAGTAACAACACCACTTATCAGGTTAGTACTGTGGATTATATGGAGAGTAAGTTTCCCAATAAAAACCTTCTTCCAAACTATCCGAGCTAAAGGTTGAAACTTGATGAATTGCTAACACTCGTTCTAGGCAAACTTCCATAGATTCTTCTTTCCATAATATACTTCGATCTAGATGCACAAAAGAGTTTGGTTGATTATTATGTTTTTTGGGAAAAGTTTGATACTTGGTGAAAATCCAAATTGGCTTTCTTGCCGTCAAAAAATGATGCAGTCTTCGTAGTTCAATTGTATCTGATTGTGCAGGAGTAGGACCATAGTGATCAAATACAAACTGGTTGATAGGATTAGGAATATAGGAATGAAACATCAGTTTATACAGGTAGCCAAAATTAATCATTGTTGGCATCAAAGCATGAGAATGTGGATAGAGACCACAAAAATATGCTTCAACCGGGTTCTCATGAATTAACCATCTCCTTTGATCTAGAATATGAGTGCTGCTGAGTATATGAACTGGCCATTCAAAAGTTGTGGCACTGGTTACTGTATGATGGAGATGAGTTCTAATGGCATCGTCTGCAGGTTGACAAGGTTCCTTTTGAATGATAGAGTCAGTCAACAATTTTTGAGAGGCTACAAAGTGTTGGTTTCTCTGTTCCTAATAAATTTTTTGTGTGATTGTAATAGGATTACTTTCCCATGGTACATGACTGATAAAATTACTAAGTCGTGGAAAGGCCTCCCATTTAGTGACATCATTGCTGGTAGCTTCCCTATTGTTGTGCAAGGCGTATCTATGTTTAAATCCATATGGAAGGCCTAAGAGAATGTTAGGAAGTTCTTAACTAACACTGAATTTTACAATAATAATCTTGTGCATGGGGAAAGATCCATATAGTGGAATCTCACCAATGCTTCCAAACCTTTGGCCCTCACCCATGGATGTTCTGCTAAGGCTTGGGCTCTTAAGGGTATTTCCTACGTTGCTGATACCTTGGAGGATGATGTCCTCATTTCTTGGGAAGATCTTAGATCTAGATTTGACCTACCCCCTTCACAAAAAAATAATGTTTAAACTTATTCAATCTTCTTGTTCCAAATTGGGGCTCCCTAAGTACTATGACATGGATTCTCACAATTTCCTCTCCTACAAGTGGCCCGATGACACCCTTTTACATAAGATCAAAGCATGCAATATCTACTCTACCCTTAATTTTGATGACTCCATCATTAAGAACCTTAACAAAGTTTTGTATGGTGATCTTAGTGTTTCCCAATGGCATAAGGTCTTTGACAAGTTCTAGAAAAGATCCATTTCTCCTAAAATTAAGTGCTTTAACTAGTTGCTACATATTGACAGACTCCCTCTTAGAAAGGATTATACCTCCCTTGATCTTTTCTCTATTTATAAGATCCCTGAGTCTAGCAGGCATATCTTTTTTTGACTATATTATAGCTAAAGAGATGTGGCTTCTTTTTGGCTTTCGCATTCTCCATTATGTTAACATAATGGAAGTTATTACTCGTTATGTTAAAGGTCTTAAAAAAGATTCTAACTTGTTTTGGTCTATTCTTTCTGCTAATATTATGTGGTACATATGGAAAATTAGGAATGATGACTATTTCCAAGATCGAACAAGGACCCTTACTGAGTCTTTTCGAAGACTGACATTTTACAATGTTGTTATGCAGATCTCCATTATCTTGGATGTTGAAAAGAATAAGATGCTTAGATTCCTGAAAGACAGATCAACCACCCTGTTCATGTACGAAATGAGAGATCGCTACGAGTGGATGAGATAAGCTCAAGACATTGCTACTTTTGACAAAGCCCTTAAGAAGTTGCTCAAAGACATTAAAGTGTCTAGGGAACTCTTATTTGCTCAAATTGATATGCTGGCCCAACTCAAGGATAGGAAGAACATTGTTTGGACGGAAGGGGATGCTAGCTGGACCACCTGAGTTGACTATCTGGACCATGTGATTCACTAGGATGTGTATTTACATGTCTTTATTTTGTCTGATATCTTGGATTCATGATGTTGATCCTTCGAATCTTCTTTTTGACTCTTGTACATTCTCATTTTTTGTGATGTAATTTTCTGCCCTGGTTGAGGCTTCACCTCCTCGACACTCTCTTTTTTTATACTCTGTAAATCTTGATTTTTAATATAAAAAAGTAAAAACAAAAATTTATTCACTCTATTTTTATTTGTTTTGAAAGGAAATATTTTTTAACTACACATAATTATATGAGTGCTAGAAAATGTTGCACTTTAACTAAAAACTTGTAAAAGAAGTTATAATTTTTTCTTGCAACGACTTTTCAAGATTGTTTAATTAGTTTATCAATATTATAAAAAAATAGAAAGATGTACTAATGAAATTTTATAAAAACTATTAAATTACATAAACATTTGAATTTTTTACTAAATAATAGAATTTGAAATTTGAAATTTGAAAAATCCAACATAAATTTACACAAATTACATAGTTGCATAAATATGTCTATAATTTCTTTAAGCAAAATATTAATTTAAAAAAAAAGAAATTGACAACTTTATCACTAAAAACTACTTTGATATATCAATTTTCATCTTTTAATTGTTCACCTAAATTTTGATTAAGAGGACTTCACAACGATAAGTCTATGATTTGAATAGCCTTCAACAAAACCACTTTCACATCGGAGACTCAAAATTTTGAAGCGCACAATCAAACAAAAGAAGAAAAATAAGAATAAATTATGGGGTCATTGACAAAACCGGCTCTTTAATTTTAGTCATTTCCTTTCTTTTTTCGTCGTACCCAATTTATTGTGTCCCCCATGGCATTATCTCGTTTGCACGGACTGGTTTGATATGTCCGAATAATTAAAGCTTGGGTGGACCAGCTCAATTATCTATAGTTAAATTCTTGAATTTTCAGTGAAAATGGTGTTGCAAATAGCTATTTATTTACAGATTCTAAATTGGCATATTTTAGTGCAGAAGAGAGTTAGAAGCGAGGGATTAAAGATGAGAACTCTGCGAATATTTGCACTTATATGCGTTTTAGTGGCTGCTAGTGTACATCTTGCAGTTCAAATGGAGAGTGTGAATGTGGGGGTGATCGTTGATTCCACTTCCTACTCAGGAAAGATAGCAAAGACTGCCATTAAGTTAGCGGTGGATGATGTGAACAGTCAATCTCAGCTAATCAACGGAACTCAAATGTTTCTTCACCTTCGAGAGGCGCAAACACCACTTGAAATCGCTTCCGCTGGTATTTTAACTAAATTGATCTCCTGCCCAAAATATTTACAATCAATATTTTAAGTAGTTTTTATTATTTTACTAGGTGAATTAGTAAATTTAAGATATTATTGTTGCGGTGATTAAGTGTATAGTTTTGACTGATATTTATTGATCTATGTTTTATGATTAGTGTTTCAAAGGAATTCTTCTATAATGAAAATGAATGACACATTTAGCACATTTAAGTTTGAGTAGCATTTGAATGGGTGGCCTTACAGAAAGAGTTAATATTTCACCTTTGTGAATTGATCTATTAAGTACTCAGTGTACCATTTATTAATTGATTTATAAATTGTTTATCTAGAATATCCAAATCAGTGCGTTAAGTTTATAAATCTAAATTTTGTTCTCAGATTTCAACATTATATCTTCTCATGAGTCAGCTCAGCTCGATGATCATAAAATGCCTGGTCTCGGCTTGGGTAATGGTAGATTCTGGAATAAATTCAGTTAGCTGTCAATAAACTATAACTTCTTGTGTAAATAGTTACCTGCTTTACAAGATTGTTGTTGAGTTTCTCAAATCTCTATATTTTTTGATGGGAAACTCTGGTGTTTAGAAGCCCAGCAAAGTTATCAAACCTGAGAGCTCAGTTTTCCATCAAGGATTTGAGTTTCAGTAGCCGCCTCACCATCTAAATATTTCTACGATAGTAACATAAATTAACTTCACAAATATACATATATGAATGACAATTAATCAACTAGTGTTTTAGCTGTTTCATTTCTTAATTCTTTGCTTACTTCGCAGGAACTTCCATTAACCAAGCGGTCACTCTCCTTTGGTATTGTGTTTGTCCTTTCTTTCTCACTTCTTCATTTGATGTCTTCGTAAACGTTTGATTTCGAGTAAACTAAATTTTAGTGAATTCTTCCAGGTTTGCATTTTCTACAGTGTTTTGCGCTCACCGTAAGTTTTTTATATCGACTCACTGCTAACCATGTTTGGCTCGCTGAATATTTTTAGTGGGCTACTTAAATGATATATAAATCTTTTAGAAATTTAATTATACTTGTTGGGTGTATACTTGTTCTCCATTTTGCAGAAGAGAGAATTCGTAACAGTTTGACTCGAATAGTTGTCATAATCTGGCTGTTTGTAGCTTTTCTTTTAACATCCAGCTATACAGCTAATCTCAGTTCTCGGCTGACTACCCAACGAATTGCTCCACTGTTAAATGGGTTTGGTGGCCATAAAGTGGGCTATCAGAGTCAGTATGTTAGTAGTTATTTAAGTGACAAATTGGGAATAGCCAAAAAACAAATGGACAGAACTCCATCTCCACGGGCGTATGAGGAGGCGCTGTCGAAAGGTGCAAATAATGGAGGCGTGGATGCCATTTTAGATGAGATCCCATATCTTCGTGCTTTCCTGTCTAGCCGATGCGGTTATTCAATGGTCGGGGGCACATACAATAGCGGAGGCTTCGGTTTTGTAAGTTTTATTTCAATTTTTTGTTTAATTAAATATTATTCTAATAGTCAATATATGTTAATATATAATATATAGGAAAAGTATTAAACATTTGTTTCATAGTTAAATTTGATGGAGTTAGATGATGTTCAAAAATGTTTGAATAGTATTTTTTAATTTTTCTTTAGAATTAGTATTTGAAAGAGTGTATATTTGCATGTAGGTTTTCTCTAAAGGTTCTACACTAGTACATGACTTTTCTAAGGGAATTTAAAATATTTCAGATAGTGGTGAGATTCAAAATATTGAAGACAAGTATTTCAAAGATTCTATCAATAGATGTTCTAACTTTGTAGAATATTCAACAAGGCTAGATGTGAGAAGCTTCAGAGGACTCTACCTCATCATAGGAATGACATCATCATTAGCTTTAATTATATTACCTCATCACAGGAATGACATCATCATTAGCTTTAATTATATTCCTTTTTCAAGTGCTATACAATTTCACCAAAGTTCCCAACTTAGGTCAATAAATTAACATTTGTACATATACAAATATTTTCTATATTTTTTATATCATGAGTAAGTTCCACTGTGTGCTTATATGTTGAAAATATCAACATAGAACAATAATATTTCCAATGTAAAAGAGGTCATGTGAATATCACAATTAACGCATAAATATTTTGGGTGATGCAAATTGAAAAAATTAATTCTAACACCTCAATTACAAATTCCTACATAATAAATAAGGTTCCATGCAACCAAATTCATGAATGCGTGAGGGGAAGCGAATATAAAAACTTATTACATATAAAAATTACTATATGAAAAGAAATAAATATTTTTCATATTCTTTTAACAAGACCATATACAACGATTTGGCTACAAAATTAAGGAAGTAGTTTTAACAAATAAATAATGCATTCAAATGCCCATGTATCTCATTTAGTAAAATATTTTTAGTAGTTCTTGCGCTCTCAAAATTGTAATTAAATTATTAGTGCTAATAATAATATATTTAAATTATTATATTTGTGAGTTTGTGATATATATATATATATATATATATATATATATATATATATATATATATGTGTGTGTGTGTGTGTGTGTGTGTGTGTGTGTGTGTGTGTGTGTGTGTGTGTGTGTGTGTGTGTGTGTGTGTGTGTGTGTGTGTGTGTGTGTGTGTTATATATTCTATTTTTATTAACCTTTTAATTAATTTTTCTATTTGGGATTTAGAAACATGAGTTAAGATCAATGGTGAGTATGCTCATTTACCTTTCATATCAGGAGATGTATTGTGAAGTGATGAATTTACTCTTAAATGTTGGCCAAAGGAAAAATAAAAAATCATGTTTTATGTTCTTGTATTTAATGATCATACACATACACATACACATACACATACACATACACATACACATACACATTGATGCAGGAGCATCTTGGGTGTAAGAGCAATCTTGCATCACCCAAAAATATTTCTGTTCGCTTTTCAATAAGGGCTATCTTGTGCAGAGCTGCTATTTCTGGAAACTTTTTATTTTTAGTAAGTTGGTCATACGATCTCGGAATGTTCTGATTTCACATGTGGAGGTTCATCTCTGTCATATCAGCCTGCCAGTAAAGTTTCATGGCTAGATCGAGTCTGGTTTTGAAGATATTGAAAATTTTCGGTTTTGGAAACAGGGTACAGAAACTTTGAACTCAGTTTTGAAGGCTTTAGAGGCCCCGGATGAGGTCGAATTTTGGGCCGAATGAAGCTTTCTTAGTTTATGCATTGTAGAGCTCCTCGTGCCCTTTCCGAAATAGGGTTACAATAGTCAATCAGGTCAACTGGTGATGACTTATGGTCTTCGGAAGTTGGGTCACCGAAAATGGTGGAAAATGATTTTTCTTCAAAATTTATGTCCGGGTTTCAAAAGTTATTTTGAGCCGACTTTGATGTAATAAATTGAAAAATAAAATAATTCTAAGTTTGGTTAGCCCTAT
Organism: Chamaecyparis obtusa; assembly: GCA_027943335.1. NCBI lineage: Eukaryota > Viridiplantae > Streptophyta > Pinopsida > Cupressales > Cupressaceae > Chamaecyparis > Chamaecyparis obtusa. Next base: position 8,280 of record BSBK01007412.1, on the reverse strand, counting down.
GGGCTAAATTTCTGGAACCTTCTCAGGCGGTGGAAATTGCCTGTATAAAGAAGGCCCATAGTGTTTCTAGGGCAGTTCTGGGTAGTAGATCTGGGTAATAATTTGAGGCTTTGTCCTACAGAATATTTTAAGGGAATGCCCATGTGGCTTTACATATTGTAATTCTGAAAGTTTGTAATTCCACATTTGTGGAGATAATAAGAAGCCAATTTTCTGTTCTTGCATATTGTTGTTGTTGTTTCTCTGTTTCTGTTATGTATTTGTGGTATTAAGGGGAGCACCCTTCATCACACATACACACATACATGTACATATATACATACACGTGAATGTACACGTACACACATACACATACACATACACGTACACATGCACATGCACATGCACATGCATATGTGTGTGTGTGTGTGTACAAGTATAATATATGTATTCTATTCAATATCATTACTCTCTCAATTCATAAGTTGTATAAAAGATAGTGTCTATTCCATCCAAGAATGACATGAAGAGTATTACTAGATAGAGGGAATAAAATGCCAAGAAGAAAGAGAAAGCACATCACAAGAACTAAGAACACATGTAATACCCTTCCATGTGACTCTATTTCTATTATGTGTTGAAGACTTGTAATTGGTTTATATGTGTGTGAGTAGGTACTTTTGATAATTTGTATTGGACTTCTTATAATCAAATAGATATCATGTGTGGTGATGGACACTTGGATCTTATGAGATTGGTGTATATGTTTTCCTTATGATATATTATGAAGATTATTTACTTTTTCATGATATATAGTGATGTACTAACCCATGTGTCTATTGATTTTTTGGTTATTTTTAATTTTTTGCTTATTTTTATAATTATATTAATTGATTTATGATTTTTTCATTTGTATGAAGAGGGACGATTTCATATTAGTCACTTATGAGGCTCATAACATGTCTTGAATCCCCCTTCAATATTTGACATGTTGCATATGCTAAGTATATTAGAGATTATTGATTAGACCTTGTTTATGTGTGCTAACATTAGTGTTTTGTCATTGATGTGAATATACTATTGTTTTTTATAAGTAAAATAGGTTTTATAGGGTGCTTGAAACCCACAGGTCTAAAATAGAAGAAAGAAGCAAGAACAAAACATACAAGAAGTAGGCCACAAAAAGGCTAGGGCCAGAAAGCCACAGTAAAGAAGAGCAGGCAAGGCTAGAGAAAGCTGAGGCCACGAGCCATGAAAGCAAAAGAAGGACCAAACAACCCAAAAGTCGAGTTGGCAATAAGACTAATCCAAGAGTGACTGAAGTGACTGAAATGGCTGCAGTGACCGATCTCGAAGAAAAACATTATGGTTGTAAAATTTCACCCTCAATGCAATGGAGTCTTTCCTTTTATAGGATACTCTTCACATCTATGGGAAAGTCATCTCCATTTTGCCAAATCCCATTGGCTTCCCTATACACATGGGATATGAGCACCTTTTCAAAAGAGTTAAGAATGGATCAAGTTTTAGCTATAATGTTGGCTATAGTCCAAGAGGGAGGGTGAGAGAGATTGAGGTAGTTGATGATGTTCATCGAGTCTCCTTCTAGCCATAGCGACTTGACCCCTTGATCTTGAGCAAGTTTAGTGACCTGACGAGCCACACAGTCTTCAACATAGTGATTCGTCTAAGCACCCAAGGGGAGACTGACAACCACTATGCCAATGCCAAAGAAGTTCCTGATGATTCCTTTACTTCCAGCTTGTCCAGGGTTCCCTTGAGCAGCACCGTCGAAGTTGGCTTTGGTCCAACTAGTTGGAGGGCTAGTCCACACATAGTTCTATCTTTTATCCTAGGTAGTAGCTTGGGTCTTTCCTGCAAGAAGGTTAGATCTTCCACAGTAGAAAAAATTCTCCTTAACAGCATGAATCATTTGTGAATATACTATTTTTGTTGCACACATTGTGGTTAGTTTATTTAAAGAGAAGATGATTTTATTTAGGAAGTGTCAGACATTGAATTTCTTCTTCGATATGGATCATATTGGTTGATTCAATTGGTCCAAAGATGTTGGTAATGTTGAGATTCATTTTTGTTTCCTCAACTGGTGTTGTTCGTGATTCAAAGTTTGACACATTTCTTTTTAGTGTGACAGAATTCAATGTTCAATATTATTGATTATCATTAAAGAGATAAGTTTGGATTTTGAGTTTGAGCTGATGTGAAGGTTCAAGAAGCTACTCTTGCTTCTTGATGGTAATTTTGGATCATGTTATGACTATGTTTATGGTTCACATTAATCATGGTAATCAAATTTGGTGATTTTATAGTGTGTTGGTGTTTCTTCATTTAGGTCCTACCTATCTTGGTGAAGTAACACATTTTGATTCTTTGTGTAGATTTGGTAAAGCTATTCCATGTTTGGTTGAATTGGTTTATATTTCACTGTAGTTCATGTATAATATTCATATCATTTGTTCTTATAGGTCTTAGTTGACCTTCGTGTGAACTATTTATTATTATATATATAAATGGGTAATCATTTGTTATTGCGTAGTGCGTATGAAGATCAAAGAAAAAGAAAAGGACATTTGTATTTTGCGATTGAGGAAAAATTATACTTCACCAAAAATTTATTGGCATTATTGGTGCTATGTGTTAATTTAGTTATATTAAATAGTTTGTCCATCTTTGTGAATTGTGATAAAAAATTGATCAGTGAATCTTGTGTGATCACAAGTGTGACACACTTCTATGAACCATTACACTTGAGATATCCCATGGAGGAGGAGATCTCAAGAAGTAGCTCATAGCTTCCTAGTTGAAGTGAGTTTAATCCTTCTCATGATGATCATCAAATTGGCATAGAGTATTAATGACTTGACTACTCCAAAATGGAAGATTCAAATATAAATATGAAGCTAAGAATGCAAGGATGCAAGCTAGAAATGAGAGATTAAGCTAAGAATGTATATGCAAGCAACTAGCAATCTGGAATGAGAATACAAGAGTTATTCTATTGAAAAAATGTAAAAAATAAAACTAGATTAATAAGGCAAGAGTAAGTTAGAAATGAAGCTAAGCTAAGAATTCAAATGACAAGATTATTGTAAGGAAGCAAGAATGCAAGATGCTTACAATGATCTAGATAGAAACAAAGATTGGGGCCTTGAATGAAAGAGAATGGACCTCAACAATAATCAAGATGGAACCCTTGAGCCAAGGAAGAGCTTCCTTTTAAAGGAATTGCCTCAAGAATGGAGGGTGAAGATTAAGAGGCAAAATAATGAGTGGATGAGTTGAAGAGGCAAAAGGAGATGAAAGGTTAGGTAGAGATGAGTGGTGAGGATTAAGAGGAAAAAGAGAAATGTTAGGTAAGATAAAAAAAAAAAAAAGAGCATTTGCAAGCACAAATCCCATTTAATTTCTAATTAATCAAGATTAAGTGGGTGCACACATGTGAATGTGTTCTTTTAATAAAAGTGTAGAACCTTTATATTAAAAGTGAGGTTAAAAGCAATTAAATAAATATGCAAGCTCTAGAAATTAGACCATAGTATAAGCTTGATATAATATTTTTTATTTAATTATAAAAAGGGGATTTTAAGTATTACTCTGCATAATAATGCTTAGCGAGAGGCAATTTGATTGAGAGGGGGGCTCAAGTTCTATTAGACCAATTTTAGGTGATTACATTTACCCCTCTTTGAATAATGTATAAGTGATCTGGGAACACATTGAGTCAAAGAATGATGATGTCAAGGTAGCTGATAGAGATTAGACTCCAAACCTAATTGAATGAAGACCGATAAGAAAGTTGAGGGTATCTAGCCTTATATGAAGTGATTAGATTGAATATCTACCCAAGGAGATTGAAATAGCTAATCATCTGAGAGACAATACTAGATTGATATGGGTTCTGATGAACCTGATGTGCCCTAAGTGATAGAAAAGAAGCCTGTCCGAGTGAACTAATATAAAGAAATGAGAACACTTTTTTAGAAAAGAAATGTGGAGAGTCCCGACTTGATATGAAGTGATGAAGCTGAGATGCTCTGAGCGATGATGTTTTAGTCCTAATTGACTTGATTGATTTAAGATTTGGTACAATTACTATATTTGTAGATTAAGAGATTTGACTGATGAAAAGATTTTCTATATTGTCATGCCCCCTCAGGATCAAAATAGAAATGAGGTACAAGGGGAAAAGATTAGCCTTAGAAGTCCAAGAAATTAAAGCGGAAGCAAGAAAGAAGCGAAAGTGTCAACAATCAATTGCATTAGAAGATTTAGAATTTTGATTTTGATCCTGAAAATAAGATAAAAAATAAGGATTTACAGTTACATGCCTTAGCGGATGGAAATAAAGGAAGAAGTGAAAAGAAAGAATAGCTCAAGGGGACAAGAAATGAAAAGCTAAATGCAGCCTAAGAATTAAATGCAATGGAAAAATGAATCCTAAGACATGAGAGTCATCAAGTCACTGATCCAATAGACCATTAGTTTTAATCATTTGAGCATTTGGGACATTGGAGGTTAGTGCAACCTTCACTTGTATGAGAGTGACCATGGAGATATGAATATGACCCTATCAGATAAGATGTATGAAACACGTGTATGCATCAAGGCATAAGTGTCAAGATGACTTGATCATGGTTTCCAAATTAATACATTGTAAGATAACACCTATATCAAAGCATAGGCTGCAAAGATAACTAGGAGTGTCATCATGCGTGCTACATATAAGAAAATGAAAAGAAGATAATTAAAAACTCACCTAAGTGTCCAAATAAATGGGGTCGAGGTATGTGTGGTGTTCCAATCATCATGGAGGATCTTATCGCAGATACCCAATTTATTAGACAATGTAAGATTATTGAAATCATACTACAAGCAGAAATCAAAGAAAATATGTTATGCCTACAATTGTGAATCTCTAGTCAAGTAGACATCGTCAAGAGACCCTAGAAGACATAGAAAATAAAGATCAATGATAATAGATAGCACACAAGAAAATAGTTAAGCATATCTCAGTCATTTTCAATTTTATAGGATGTAATTTGTTCTGGATGTTAAGAAAACACCTTTGTCCTAGAGTCAAAGTGCAAGCATATAGTGGATAGTGCAAGATCTGATATGTGTTGAGAAACACAATGATGTCCAAATTGGTAGTGTTAAGAAACACTGAAGGATTGGGGTGTTGAGAAACACCAAGAAGTGTCAACAAGAAAGTGTCCATCCAGAAGGACTTATACATTGACTCAAGTTAAGCTCAAGAGATCGACCAAGTGATAAAGTACTGATAGCTCAGATAGGAGTACCATTTCCCCTAGATGAAAGATAAGAAATGAGGATAAGACAAAGACAAGTTATAGCCCATGATGACACAAGAAAACATAGAGAAAGATGGATGGAAGTACTAGAGCTCAGCCACATATTCATAGATGGAGTGCTAGATACAAGTGACATCTGTTTGCCAAGTTTTCACCGCTTGGAGATTATTTTATTTTTTCTACAAAGGTGTCTGTTTCCAAGTTTTCACCAAGGCACGATTTTCTTTTTCAATTTTTTATTTATCTTTTTCATTTTTTGCCTTTTTATTTTTTATTTTTTGATATTTAATTTTTTTTTTGTGGATACATCAAGGTGCCTATCACCAGGATGATCATTTTTTCAAGACATTTTACAATTTTTAGAAAATTTTCAGGTCTTTTTATACTTTTTAGAGATTTTTCTTAGGATCATAAGTTATTGTACATGAAGCACAATGTCTAGCTATAGAGTTGTTGTAGATGAAGATAGTTGAGAGGCTCTTTGAGAACATTTCCATTTGTAGTAGCCAATTGAGAAGCTTCAGAACTAGATGTTGTAGTAGTGATAGGAGAATCCATCCAATAGTTACCAATTATCGAGAGTTTGGTACCCAAGGAGAGATCATTCGAGTGAGATCCACAAATATCCTCATGGACTTAGTTTAACACTTTGTCAGATTCCTCACATTCTAGATGCCTAAGGAGAGTACGATCTAGATATCTTTTGGAAATGTCATTAGCGATGAGTAGATATCAATATGCACTTCTTGGAAGGGTAGGATGGAGCTGAGAGTACCATGAGATGTGGAAGGTAATGATGGTGTAGGGAAGTGAGACATAATAAGAAGATGGAAGTGGTGGTCAATTTTCCTATCATAGTGCAAAATTTGAAGAAAATTATAATTTCTTGCCTTAGGTTGAGGAAATAGGGTTTATTATCTTACTAGGGTTTTGAAATAATTTTATTAAGTCCAAAACCCTTCCTACATTCCGCTTCTTCATTACCTTTTTGAAATCAGTTAAGTCAGGTTTAAGTCATCGTCGAAAGGGGCCAAGTCCTTTAAGTCATGTTTCCTAGCGAGATCCGTGATTAATTTTTCCTAAGTCTAAAGTTTCCCATGTGTTTTAAAAGGAAAGAAGATCCATTTTAATCCAATGGTGGGCACGATCCTATGATCAAAAGATGTGTGAAGTTTACCCTTCACGGGATCACGCCTGAGTGACACGTAGCAGATGGTGGGATCTGGCTGGGACTAAAGAAAAAGATAGATATCCAGTAGATTAGATTGAATCCAATGGCAGGCATGATTCCTTGAACTGAACATGCATACCTTTTAACCATTATGGGATCATGCCTAGTTGACAAGTGTCCTCCCTGAGATCATGGGACCGGTTTGAAAAGAAGATAAAGGACAGTAAGATCAAGTTTGATCTGACAGTTGGCGTATTCTCGAGATGAAAAGTTATTTGTTAAATAATGATCAAGGCATCATGCCTTGATGACACATGTCTTAGATGATATCACATATCTTTGAGTTGAAAGGCAATAAAGGATGAATACACTAGTTTTGATATGACAGTGGGTGTATTCCCGTGCTCATAACCTTCAAGAAGGATACCTTTCAAGGCATCGGGCCTGGCTGACATGTATCCAGTTTGATGAAGAGAAAATAGGTGGGGCCTGGGTGCCAGATAATGTTGAGGTGTCACTTTCTAATTGGTCATTTTTACTACCATGAAGAGTGATGTGGAGGTTGTCAATTTTTTGACCTTTTTGTGAACCACATGATGTGCCAGGTCAGTTTTGGATTGACAACCCTATTTTAAATTTTATTATTATTTGTTGAAGTTAGAGTTTTTTAAAATTTGAATTATTTAAGACGTTTCTGTTGAAAAAATAAATTTAGCACTGGTCATATTGTGAGTTGAAAAAAAAAGGAGGTGGGTCAAACTAATTACATGATAACACATGTGGTGTTTCCTAGTTAAAATTAATGACACATTAATGGAATCGGCAAGCGAGGAAAATAAAATTATTGACCTAATCTGATTTGATTATTGTAAAGATAAAACAAACATAGTTACAAATAAAAACTCATGAGTGGATGTTGTGGAGGTCGATTAGATCAGATTTGTTTGTCTTTGGTCACCACTTAAGATCTGATATTTGTAAGAGACAATCTTCTGGAAGGAGGAGTTATGGTATGGACAAATTGTCAATGGAATTCAAGTCCTTGGTACACAGAGGTAGTTGAGATAGTTCTGATAAGCTGAGGGAAAGAGGCCATTTAATGAATCAAACCTTGTCATTACAATTTGCGTGCTAGGGTTTCACCTAAAATTACATATTAGATTGGATTCTGATATTTTTTAGGGCTTCTTGTTGTCACTTCTGTAATAACTCTGAATTGATGAGAGAGAAACTTCGTTGCTGATATTTTTCCCTAAATGATATGAAGGTTGTTACAATCCTTGTTTTATAAAAGGATTCCCAAGATCATTTAGAAATGCTTTCTATTTTTTGTTTCAATATTGGCTCGAAAACTGAGATAGATAAATATATAGGCTTTTAGTCAATAAGTTTTTAGAGAGTCTATAATATGGGTATGTGCAAGATCATGAGGAGCCAAAAAGAGGCGATGTGAAAAATGTTCACTTTTCACTCATCGAAAAGTGCATGAAAATGCTTGTTGAATTTTTAGTAGGCCTGGGTGTTAGTACACCTGGGAAAACCTAACACCAAAGCACAAGCCTTTTTGAGTACCCAATTTTTTTGGGTACCCAAAATCTATGGCATAAATCAAATCTCCTCACCTTTTGGGTTTGGGTTTATATTATATATAAATATCATATACACGATATTTTTGACTCCACAATTGATCCAGTAAGTGCTTTACACACCTATAAATTGGTTGTGGTTTAAAAATAACCCTAAAATGAGGGTTCTAATGTTTTCTCTCTACTATGAAACCCTACAGTTGATGTTGTC